>CM062853.1:24258808-24472884 GCA_031772225.1 Eubasilissa splendida | reverse complement strand
TGTTGCACACAGAGACTAGTGCCATGAAATAAAATATTACATATTTGTTATTTAAATTTGAAATGTTATTATTTACGTATAAATAATTATTATTTGTTTTACGCGGCGTGCCGCGGGATTGGGAACACAATAAACCTTTGCCCACCCGCCGGTACGCCGCCACTGTTGTTTAAATTTAGTGTATTTAGTGCCGCGGACAACAGTAGAAATAAACAAATGTCGTAGTCCGCGGCACCCATACAAAATTATCCCGCCAGTGTTACATTTCCTATCAAAAGGCCCTTAGCGGGGCCCGCCACTGGCAAGAAACCCGCTTAACGAACATTCCGAGATAACGAAATCACAAAAAACGAAATAACTCGAAAGAAAACACTGGCCGGATAATTCTTGTTACGGGATATCACGGGTCGCGATATTTACTACAGAATTCACTACTCGTGATATCCCCAATTGTTAATGTTAATATGATATTTAATTGTTTGTCTCCGGAAAACGGCTTCTGCCGCCTGTCAGCCCGCGACCGAAAAATGGCGCGATGTTGCGCTATCCGGCCGACAGGCGGCGCCGAACGCCGTGTCGCTTGGGGCGCGGTTAGGCATGTAAACGCGCCCTGATTGGCACGGCGGGTGGTTTTGGGGTGGCGTGCGCTGGTAACGGCGCACGTCCACTCATCTTGAATAAATAGAAGCGCACCGCAGTATGGAGGTCACTTCTCGTCAAACGTCTCGTCTCTACACAACAAACTACATACTGCGGTGCACTGAATACACCTTTAGCAAGTGTTTCATTTTGCATCCCGCCTCATCCCTTGGAACCTCGCCGTCCAGCAGTCTTCTGCCCCGACCCCTCGGTCCGGTACCGGCTTTCGTATCCGTGTCCACCGACGGTTTGGAGCGAGTGTGAGGATCTCGACTTCGGTCGGGCAAATCCGCTCGTGCCCTAGCGAACTGACTTGAGGCGACCACTTTTTGTTTGGTTGGCAACAACTGGTCCTTCGGAGTCGGATTGCCTCAGGTCAACTAGCTAGCGTCGGTGGTCCGGAAACGAAATGTCGCGATCCGGACTGAGATCGGATGCACGAAGATCGGAACGGGAGGAGGACGATACGCCGCGACAGGAAGAGGATTTACCGCCGCGGCGCGGATCGTCACGCTCGAGTTCGGACGACAGCAGATCCAGGGATGAGCGCGGATCTCGCCGGGGTTCTTCTACGTCAACGGAGAACACGGTTCGTCGACTGCGGGCCAATATCCGATGGGAAAGGAGGCAGCGTAGGTTAATGGAAGAAAACCATCGCCTGAACCTGGAACTACAACACGCACGGATGGACGCCTACTATCAAGTGCAGAGTCAGGGTCAGCCAATGGCAGCACCATGGAGTCCGGCACCAGCGATGACGCAGGAAGCGGACTACGGAACGGTCGGACCGACCGGTTCACCTACTTCACGGATGGCGCTCGGAGCGGTCGGACCGGCCGCTCCGCCGGTTTCTGCGGCATCCTGGGAGGACGCATCACGGATGGCGCTCGGAGCGGTCGGACCGGCCGCCCCGCCTGCATCGGCGGCACCTTGGGAGGACGCATCACGGATGGCGCTCGGAGCGGTCGGACCGGCCGCCCCGCCTGCATCGGCGGCACCTTGGGAGGACGCATCACGGATGGCGCTCGGAGCGGTCGGACCGGCCGCTCCGCCTGAATCAAGGAGAGTGTGGAGCACCACGACACCGATTCAGCCTGTAGCCATGCTCGGAACAGCCGGACGGACCGGCCCGACCATGTCAACTATGATCTCCTGGGGGCCCGAGCCGGACGCGCGAACTAACGCCGGGCCCACGGGATTCCAGTCCGTCGCACCACTTGCTCCCGAAGGAGCCGCCGCCGGTGCAGCGGGCAACACAATCGACCTCACCCGGCCGAGCGCCGCGGGCGCGGCCAGTCCAAACGCCGCCGCCGAAGCATGGTCGTCACCACCACGTGCCGTCTGGGGATCAGCGGCAAGCGCCGCACCATACGCCGCACCATACGCCATGCCATACGCCACTGCACACGCGACTCCAGATGAGGCCGCCAGACATCGCGGAACAAGCGATTGGGTGCACGCACAGCCGATGAACGCATTTATGGCGCGCCAGTCAAGCGCCAGAGATCTGCCGCCATTCAGCGGTGACGCCTTGGAATGGCCAACGTTCAAAGCTCAATACGACCAATCCACCGCGCTCTGCGACCTGAACCCAGCGGAGAACCTGATGCGCCTACAACGCGCCCTGAAAGGGAAAGCACGCGAGACCGTGGCGGCATTACTGATCGACCCCAACAACGTGATGGAAATAGTAACCACGCTGGAACGCTGGTACGGGCGGCCCGACACCATCATCAGCCACATGCTGGATCGGATCCAGCGTTACACCAAGCTGTCGGAAACCGCCCCCACGGAAGCTATCGTGGACTACGCCGTGGCGGTCAGGAATGTCGTCGCCACGGTCGAGGCATTCGACACGAAACACCTGGTATCACCACGACTACTGGCGGAGATGGTCAGCAAGCTGCCAGCACACTTTAAGAGTATCTGGATGTTATCAAGGGTCGACCAGTCGCCGGACATCGCCGTCAAGGACTTCTCCACCTGGCTGACCAAAGTAACCGCGGTGGCGCCAAACGCCGGATGCCTGTCCATCAGCGTCACAAACCATCCCACCCGCCGGAGCGGGCAGGTGCACCTCGCCATAGAGGCCGCGCCTGAGGAAGATTCAAAAGAAAACGTGAACGCGAACCTGAATTCATCCGAAAGTGTGCAGTGCCAAGCATGCCACTCGACTCGGCACGGTCTCGCCGAGTGCCACGACTTCGCGCGGAAATCGGTACCGGACCGATGGGCGTTAGTAAAAATTTCGGAAGTGTGCTTCACGTGCCTCGGTCCGGGACACCGATCACAGCAGTGCCGGGGAAAGCGCTGTGCAGCAAGCGGATGTCGTAGACCCCACCATCGCCTACTACATGGGGGGTCACGAGCACGAGCACCGTCGGCGGCAGGCAACGCGGCCTCCGGTGCATCGTCGGGCAGATCCTGACTGAAGGATGATCAGCTGGCTTCCGTCGGTACAAGCCAAGCGAGCCTCTCGGGAGGCCAGGAGGACCAAGTGTTGCTAAAGGTCCTCCCAGTGACAATTTCCGGCCCCCGGGGGCGGAAAAGACTCTACGCGTTACTCGATGAGGGATCCACGGTAACCCTCATCGAGGCAACAGTGGCCAGTGCCGTCGGGGCCAGGGGACCGGTGCGTCAATTACGCATCCACGGAGCCAACGGGATGTGTTCTTCGGACGCCCGGTCCCAGTCAGTGAACCTGACCATCCGCGGCGGCGGGGCCGAGTACCCGCTGCAAGCAAGCACGGTCCGCGGACTTGCTTTGCCCTCCCAATGGACAATGACGCATCAGGGAGGGAAACCGTGTGTGGGCCACGCCGAGGCCATCGAAGTGTCACCACAACTACTAATCGGACAGGACCACGCCCATCTGATCGTGAGCCGCGAATGTACAATGACACAAGGCCAAGGGGTCCTGTCCAGAACGGTCCTCGGGTGGACATCTCACGGAGCCACCACCTACCGCCCACACACAACCGGCGCGACCGTGCTAGCACTCGCCGCGGCTAGCGGTACCGCCGCCGACACGCGCCTGGAGGCGCTCGTGCGGGAGCATTACGCGGTGGATTCGTTGGGAATCACGACCGCGACCCGCATCAACGCGAGCGTGGCCCGAGCCACCGCGGTAATGGAATCTACAACGAGGCGCCTCCCGACCGGACAATGGGAAACCGGGCTACTCTGGGCCAAAGAGGAAACAGTCCTTCCCGACAACCAACAGTGCGCCATCAACCGACTAATCAGCATCGAAAGGAAGATGGATAAAGATCCGGCCTACGCCAGCGCCTACAGGGCGAAGATGGCTGAGTACCTCGACAAGGGATATGCTCGTCCCCTGTCAGAGGATGAGGTGGCCCGTTTGGGGAGCCACCGCTGGTACTTGCCGCACTTCGCCGTCTTCAATCCCAACAAACCTGGGAAAATCAGGATTGTATTCGATGCGGCAAGCAAATGCCGGGGCGTCTCCCTGAATGACGCCCTGTTGACAGGCCCGGACCTACTATCATCACTGTTGGGCAACATCTTTCGGTTCCGGGAAGGACGGGTGGCTCTGGCAGCCGACGTCCGGGAAATGTTCCTGCGGGTGAAAATCAAGCCACAGGATCAGTGCGCGCAGCTGTTTTGGTGGAAAAGGCCGGGCGAGGCCGCACCACGCACATACCAAATGACATCAATGGTATTCGGAGCGACTTGCTCGCCCAGCAGCGCGCAGTTTGTCAGAAATCGGATCGCCGACGCCAGCGCCACGGAATTCCCAGACGCCTCTGCCGCCGTCCAGGACAAGTTTTACATGGACGACTACCTCGACGCAATGGACACCCCGGAGCAGGCCATCGAGATGACCCGCAATGTGACCGAGGTGCTTCGTCGAGGCGGCATGCATCTGGCGAACTGGGCCTCCAATAGCCCAGAGGTCCTGAGCCACATCCCGCCGTCACTTCGTGCCGTGGAACCGGTGCGAATCATCAGTGAAGAAACAACTACTGAACGCGTGCTCGGCATAACGTGGGATCCAGCAGCAGACAAGTTCCTCTTTCAGTTCGTGAACTTGCCAGAACTGAAGGCCAAGGATCGCCCCACCAAGAGACAGTTACTGAGCGCCGTAATGCGAATCTTCGACCCGGTGGGCTTTGTAGCTTGCCTACTAATCCGGTCGAAGATACTTCTACAACAAGTGTGGCGCTCAAAGGTCGGGTGGGATGACCCGATCCGTCCCGAGCACGCGGACAAATGGCAAGATTGGCACCGGCTCCTCCGCACGAGTCAGTGCGCCGTGCCACGCCAGAGCGTGGCGAGTCGGAGAAGCCGACCGACCCTGCACATCTTCTGCGACGCCTCAGAGCTAGCGTGCTGCACGGTCGCCTACTTTGTCGAGACAGGAGAGGGCGGCTCGGACGTAGCCTTCATCTCGGCAAAGTGTAAGGTGGCCCCGCTCAAGCCACTCTCTATACCACGGCTTGAGCTGCAGGCGGCTCTGATGGCGGCTCGCCTAGCCGCCGTCATAAAGACAGAGCACGTGTGCAGGGTTGAGAGGACGATTCTGTGGACTGACTCGTCCACCGTCCTGGCGTGGATCCGGACCGACCCCAGGTCCTATTCCACATTTGTCGCCAACCGGCTCGGAGAAATAGACGAGCTGGTGGGGGCCGACGGCTGGAGATGGGTGCCTACAGCCCAAAACCCAGCGGACTTGGGGACCAGGGACGGAGAGCCCCCTGACTTGTCGACCGCCGGAAGGTGGTTCAGGGGCCCCGCATTCCTCAAGCAACCGGAAGCAGCATGGCCACGGGAGGTGAGCAGGCCTCCGCCTGACAAACTCGAGATGGAGGTCAGGCCCGAAACGGTGACGGTGACCCGCCACGCCAAAACAGCTGGAGGAGCGATGCCGAACCTCGAGCGTTTTTCGTCGTGGACCCGCCTCATTCGGACAACTGCGTGGGTCCGCCGATTTGCCCACAACTGCCGCCGACCTCGAGGTGAGGTATCGGCCCAAAATTTGACAACGGACGAGCGGGACCGCGCCGAGCGGGCCTGGATACTACAAACCCAGGCCGCGGATTTCGGGCCCGAGATCCGGCTGTTGCAACGGGGGGAGGCTCTACCACGAAACGGACGACTCTACCAACTCACCCCCCACCTAGACGACAACAGCGTCATCCGCATGGGAACACGCCTGACCGGGACGACCGACGTCGACATCTCGCCAGGCCTGCGAAACCCCATCATCTTGGACGGAAATCACCCATACACCCGGCTCATGATACGTCACTATCACGAGAGCGCGGGTCATCCCGGCACGGAGCGGACAGTGAGCGACGTCCGGGAGAACTTCTTCGTGCTGAAACTGAGACCCGCCGTGCGCCGGGTACAGTTCCAATGTCAGGCCTGCCGGAATGGACGCAGTCGTCCACAGCCGCCACTAATGGGACAGCTCCCGGAAGCCCGCCTGGCTCACCACACACCACCGTTCACCCATTGCGGCCTCGACTACTTCGGCCCGATGGAGGTGACAGTAGGACGCCGGCGCGAGAAGCGGTACGGCGCCTTATTCACCTGTATGACAACACGCGCCGTGCACCTGGAGCTGGCCGCATCACTGACGGCTGATTCAGCCATAATGGCCCTCAGACGAATGGCAGCTCGCCGCGGCCACCCGCGGCACCTCTACAGCGACAACGGAACCAATTTCCGCGGCGCCGACCGAGAATTGGCCAGCGCGCTGGCGGATCTAAGACAAGAGCCGCGGGTTGTGGAACACCTAGCGGAGGTGGGGGTTGATTGGACTTTCAACCCCCCGCTCGCCCCCCATATGGGCGGAGCCTGGGAAAGCCTCGTCCGCTCAGTCAAGCGGGCGCTCGAAGCAACAACAAAGGAACGGGCTCCGCGAGAGGAAACCTTGCGGACTACCCTGGCCGAAGCGGAATTTACGGTAAACAGCCGCCCGTTGACCCATGTCTCCGTGGACCCGCGGGACAATTCGCCACTCACACCAAACCACCTGCTGATGGGAGCGGCCGGACGACAACAACACCTGGCCGTCTACGGAGCCCTCGATGAACAGACCTGTCTAAGGAAACAGTGGCAGGTGGCGCAGCAGCTCGCCGACATGTTTTGGCGTCGATGGATGCGCGAGTACCTGCCAACGCTCGCACTTCGACACAAGTGGCAGGAGCCAGCTCCACCAATCCGCGAGGGCGAATTGGCCATTATCACCGACGCCACCTTGCCACGCAACACATGGCCACGGGGGATTATCATCGAGGCAAGACCAGCAGCCGACGGGCAGGTACGAGCGGTGCGGATCCGGACAGCAACCGGGGACTACACACGACCAGCTACCCGCATCATAGTTCTACCAACGAAGCCTCTTTGTGCACCGTCGTAGTACGGCCAAGCCGCACGGGGGGAGTGTTGCACACAGAGACTAGTGCCATGAAAT
This sequence comes from Eubasilissa splendida, assembly GCA_031772225.1. Taxonomy (NCBI): domain Eukaryota; kingdom Metazoa; phylum Arthropoda; class Insecta; order Trichoptera; family Phryganeidae; genus Eubasilissa; species Eubasilissa splendida. The sequence goes on along the minus strand of CM062853.1, from coordinate 24,465,803 downwards.
AAAATATTACATATTTGTTATTTAAATTTGAAATGTTATTATTTACGTATAAATAATTATTATTTGTTTTACGCGGCGTGCCGCGGGATTGGGAACACAATAAACCTTTGCCCACCCGCCGGTACGCCGCCACTGTTGTTTAAATTTAGTGTATTTAGTGCCGCGGACAACAGTAGAAATAAACAAATGTCGTAGTCCGCGGCACCCATACAAAATTATCCCGCCAGTGTTACATTTCCTATCAAAAGGCCCTTAGCGGGGCCCGCCACTGGCAAGAAACCCGCTTAACGAACATTCCGAGATAACGAAATCACAAAAAACGAAATAACTCGAAAGAAAACACTGGCCGGATAATTCTTGTTACGGGATATCACGGGTCGCGATATTTACTACAGAATTCACTACTCGTGATATCCCCAATTGTTAATGTTAATATGATATTTAATTGTTTGTCTCCGGAAAACGGCTTCTGCCGCCTGTCAGCCCGCGACCGAAAAATGGCGCGATGTTGCGCTATCCGGCCGACAGGCGGCGCCGAACGCCGTGTCGCTTGGGGCGCGGTTAGGCATGTAAACGCGCCCTGATTGGCACGGCGGGTGGTTTTGGGGTGGCGTGCGCTGGTAACGGCGCACGTCCACTCATCTTGAATAAATAGAAGCGCACCGCAGTATGGAGGTCACTTCTCGTCAAACGTCTCGTCTCTACACAACAAACTACATACTGCGGTGCACTGAATACACCTTTAGCAAGTGTTTCATTTTGCATCCCGCCTCATCCCTTGGAACCTCGCCGTCCAGCAGTCTTCTGCCCCGACCCCTCGGTCCGGTACCGGCTTTCGTATCCGTGTCCACCGACGGTTTGGAGCGAGTGTGAGGATCTCGACTTCGGTCGGGCAAATCCGCTCGTGCCCTAGCGAACTGACTTGAGGCGACCACTTTTTGTTTGGTTGGCAACAGAGACTTTGGACATCTGCGAACTCTGGAACGCCGATAAGGGTGTTATATTCTCCGACTCGCAAGCAGCTCTTGAATCCCTCTCTGCTAATATGAAAGTTTGGCTAGACAATAAAATAATCTGTTTTATCAGAAGATGTCTATATAATTTGGATAGCAACAATAAACAGGCGTCATTCGTTTGGATTCCTGCTTATAAGGGAATTCATGGAGAGGAATGTGCTGATAATCTGGCTAAAGAGGCCACTCTTTCCTGAGTTTTCCTTCATCAATTCTCTATCCCGATGTATGACAGACTTAAAATGACGAATTTTATCTGGACTGCACAATGTATGGAGCCAAATAATCATAAGGGTGATCGACTTAAAATAATTTAAAGATCTATTCCCCGCACCCCCTGGTTCTCCAAAAGGAAAGTCTCCAAAATAACAATATCAAATATCTCTAGAATGAGAATAGGATATTGCCAGGTAGCCTCACATTTATTCAGATTGAACTTAATAGATTCTCCAATGTGTGAGTGTGGTGCCGAGGAGGAAACTCTTGACTATATCTTTTTTGCCTGTCCATTGGGGATCACAGGTTTTTTTACAGTAATCTCGTCAATGGCAATTTTCAACTCCCGGTTAACTTATATCATCTTCTTTCCCTTAACTCGCCACATTTAAGCTATATAATAACAATTTTTTTGAACGACAATGATATTGACTTGTAATATAATATTTCTTATTCAATAATATTATTGTAATTTTTTCTATAAAATAATGTTTTAACTTGATTAACGGAACAAATCACTATTGAGGGGTGGATTGCCTATTTAAAAGAAGAAGATAAAACACAATTTTTTAAATCTCCGTTTTGATTATAACACCATTTATAAATGTTCATCTTAATTTCATCAATAATTGGATAGTGGCGAACTCTTCGAAAAGCTCGCTCCGCATTATCTCTGTGTTGAAGTTTAAAAAATGTTTTATCAGTGTAGTACCTATTACGTTGAAAATAATCTTGCTAAATTATTAAATTCAATTGTTTTCTTATGATAGTCAGCTTAGATCCCCTTACGTTTCACTAGAATGGAATATGTATATTATATCACGTTAAGTACGGCTACTTACTGGAACAAGTAAAGGTTAATAGTTAACCACCAAGACAGACATGTAAGATTTTAATAAATAAATAAAATGTCATATTTTTTAATAGAATGACAACATTATTTTGTCACAGAATATCACAATCTAAATTTAAAATTCACGCTCCGTCACTCGCCTCCTGGCTACGTCGTCCGTCTTACAGATTGATGTTCTCATTATTAATGAAAAATTTATGTGAGCTTAATTGCGGGTGACGTCACGGGGTAGCATGTACAAAAAGGTCTTGGTAATTATATATTATATTATCTAATAATATTTAAAATACATTTATTCAATAACGGTATTAATAATCCGTTAATAAGGCCTATTCTCAAAATTGCAATATTGAAATTAAGGTGATTGTTACACCAACCCTCAAAAATAGTGTTATATTTGAATGAGAGAGAGGGAGAGAGTGAGGGAGTGAGGGAGATAAACGTACCATAATCTGTCAAAACTATCTGTCTATTTTTGAGGGTTGGTGTAACAATCACCTTCATTTCAATATTGCAATTTTGAGAATAGGCCTGACTAACGTTGCATTATTGTTGAAACTAATATTCAACGTACATTAAATTATATTATAATGTATCACATGAAGAGATAGAAAAAGAAACGTCTGGATAAGAAAACAAACAAATGTAGTTGATGTAATTGGGTATGCTAAGAAAATGCAGTCATCCAGTAGTATCCGAGAGGAATAAAGAGGCCGACAGGTCGCCCCAAAACCCGCTGGACTGACGAAATTATCAAATTCAATATGAATGGACAGAGAGAGTGGGAGACATTTGAGGAGGTCTTCATCCAGCAGCGGATAGAAAACGGCTGATAATGATAAGATAAGGATAAATAGAATAAACAATACAGATAAGCCAAATGATGGTTACCCCTTCTTATTTTTCTTCTACCACTTCTATTCTCTATTAACCATGGTCCACCGCCACTTCTTCCGCATTCTCCTGGGTTATTCCCATACTCCGATGAATAGTAACTTGTATACAGTCGTTGTAGGACGTCCGTAACTGTGAATGTATTTGAAACGCACCCACAGATCAGGTTTTCCGTAGACACACTTAAAAAAACATACAGAAATCATTGTAGCATCAATTTACATATTTCTGACAAAAGAAATTTAATTCTTTGTTTTTTTTTTGAAAAATTTACCTTCAGAACAAAAGATTTGACACTTTATTCCAATATAATATATTAATTAATTTTAAATTACGTAAGAAAAACAAAACAAACTCTTGATGGAGGGGAACCTCTAAAGCCAATTGAAATACAAAAGACAAATGCTAGACGGTACATGAATGCGGAAGAAATGAAAAATCTTTGTCAATAGTTCAAACTTAAGTGAGATATGACATTGTGGTATTGACGTCTAGGAGACATTACCATCAACACAAACAACTGTAAAACTAACAAATAATAAATTTTATGAGAGAATAATTAAATAATGTAAGTTTTTTAAATATCCCTTTTAGAATTATTGTATTATATTAATATTATAATTATAATAATCATATTTGTCGTTATAAAAATAATTTTGATCTAGTTAAAATTGTTTTTTAATGAAATTTTATAATTCTAAACAATTATACACAAAATTAAAATATGAAATACTCACAAAATACCTAATATTAGTCAACTGATATTAGTTAGTCATTGTGTATACTAAAATAGTTATATTTGGAAGTTATAAAAAATTTATATTTTGAACTGATACAAAAAAACACATTTTTCAATATTTTACAGTTATTCTATTTTGGTTGTATGGCGATGATAAGTAAATGCATTCAATTGAATGAAATAAACAAAGTTTCAAGTTTATAAACAACTTATACCAATAACCTGCATTTCTATAGTAATAGGGAAAATGTTTTAATAACATAAATATTAAATCCCTTTCCAATGCATAACTTTGCATTTCCAGTCTATCAGTCAATTCAAAAGGACTTATTGCTCAATTTAACACGCAAAACAGGTCTCTAAAAAGATATTCCAGGAACGTAAATAAATGAACAAGAAATATCGACACTCTCAGCAGAATTAAAAAAGTTCACGTAGTATTTTCCAATTCGCTTTAAACAACCTGCACTTCTAACCATTCGTTGGAAAAGTTCCGCTAAAGTTGAGAGTTGTGGCTGGCTCCGCGAATTCCACTTAGTTTCGGTTAATTTTATTTTTACGCGACTAACAAAAGCCAAACTCAGGTGATTTGTCTACATTGGCGAATTTTTATTTATTTGTTTTTAATTCCATTGAGCAAAGCTTTCGAAATCTAGGCAAATTACAGTGAAGAAATAATGTCCTTCGATGTCTATTCGTGTATTGTGTGACATGTAGAAATCCGAATAATCAACAAATGCATACCAAACTTTACCCCCAAAAATGACGAAATTTCACCCATATAAGATTATGTTTTTATTTTTATTTTACTTACTGTATTTCAGAAAACGGTCACAATAGACTGGCTAAACCTTTGCTTAGAGTTCTCAGCTGTGATGTTCTCCAGGTGGAGATTTCAAGGTCCTGATTTCCAGCAATCTTTCCTTGCATTATGAGATATAAGATTATAAGAACTTTTTTTTATTAGGAGAACACATTCTTATTGTGAAATTGTAATTATTCAGAACATAGGTCTGTGATATTTTAAATATATTAATTAGAAAGATGTACATATAAAATCAATTTTATCGAAAAATATTGTTGTTGCGACACCGGGATTCGAACCTGGATCTCTTTTCTAACCGGGAAAGGTGCATTATCTAACTATGCTACAGCGACAATTTTCGAACCTATATGTTACCTTTTTGATATTAATACATTTAATCGTTCCATTAATTGATTAAATGTATTGTCGCTGTAGCATAGTTGGATAATGCACCTTTCCCGGTTAGGAAAGAGATCCAGGTTCGAATTCCGGTGGCGCAACAACAATATTTTTCGATAAAATTGATTTTATATGTACATCTTTCTAATTAATATATTTAATTCATATTTAGAACTTTTTTTTGATTACGCCATGTCACTGTCTCAATTTATTTCATTTCTCACTGTGGCAAAGATGAATATTGAAGTATCCGAACATGAATCATTGCATAATTTCACATCCATAATTTTAAACGTGAATCCACTCTATTGTGAAATCCATCATTATATTATAATAGTATGTTTTCACGGAATGAGACACGATAAGATCAGCCTCGATTAGAAATTTCAGTACTATGTATACGTTTTAAAATTTTATCTAGCGATAGACCCAAAAATCACCGCTTTACCATATGGTTCGATCTGACAGTTGCGAGACTCGGAAACTCGACACACGAGTACGGAAAGAAGCTACCAAGAACCAAAGATACCTACAACTATTTGTTTTGAAATGTTTACATGCACATTTACTCTATTTATGTGAAATTCAAATTCACACAACTGTCGAGCGGGACATCGACGATCAATGAAATGACATTTGACGTGATGTGTATAATCTCATGGGAAGTTATATCGAGATAAAAATCTCATCCGCGCCAACGGGTCTATAATCTTACGCATCCCAAATAGATTTATATTATAAAATTGACAACTTTTAGAGTATAATTGTAAAATATTTAGTAAATCTTAAATTTAAAGTTTTGATTAAAATTACAGTTAACTTTGTGTTTTTAATAGTCTAGAGATTATAGCAATTTATTGAAAATGTAATAGATCGGCCAGAACTTGGCTGATGAGACCAGGTTCCGCCGGATCACGTAACAGTTACACGGGCTGCTCACTTCAAAGGGGAATTCCTATCGTAAATTTGCTGGATTAGCATCCTTTATTCCCGTAGGAAGGTCTCGCTTGATATATTTTCTTCAGGGTACCATCTTACGTCTTGGGGATTAAGAACAAAGAACTATTAAGTAATAAAATTTAGTATTGATGTGTACCCTTAACGAAATTACATCGATGAAGTGATTACATAAATCGAAGCCAGCAATTCGAGCAGTTTAACACTTAAAGGTATCATCTATATTTAACCAATTTAATTATATTTCACTCGTGACAAAAACTGTGTAAAGATGATACATAATTAATTAATTCCTTTTAACGCAGAATAAATAGAAAGATCTGGGGTGTTGGTGATATTTTACGTATTTATATTTTATATAATAGAGAGTATTAATAAATATATAATAGATATTTCATAAAGACGAAACTATTTTTTATTATATTTAATGGAAATATGTGGAAGTATGGGTAATTATAGGGCTTACGACCTGTCTTCAGCAGATTTACGTGATCGCTGTATGCAAATGTAACGTTCACAAATTCTCACCCATTGATCAATCTTCATATTTATCAAATTTTTGGAAGTTGTATATTATTATGCCCGTCTCAACACAGAATTCTCTAGTGAGACGGGTACAGTCCAAACATATGTTCATATTATATTATATAGTTACCAATAAATAAATAAAAATGTTACTATGTGGAAACACTTCGAGTAATCGGTACAATTACGCTATCGCTATCTTGGATTAAATATGATATTCAATCCCTGAAGCAACATAAATGTCATTAATGAGAATTTAATTATTTTTGAGAAATTATTTAAAGCAATATTCTTTATATGTAAAAGTTTTTAACACATTATATTAGAATACGCCTGAAAAATCAATTTTTCGATGGCGATTGCGTAGTTGTACCGATTACACGAAATGTTTCCACATAGTAACATTTGTACAACTTCCAAAAATTTGATCCATATGGAGATTGATTAGTGGGTGAGAATTGGTGAACGTTGCATTTGTATAAAGTGATCACTTAATCCAGCCGAAGACAGCTTATATACTTTCATATCTGTTCATTAAATATAATAAAAAATAGCTTCGTCTCTATGAGATATCTATTATTTGTTTAATAACAGTACCTTTGTAGGTGAAAATCCAGTAATTGTGTTTTCTTGGACATACTTAAATATTGCTAGAGTATTAATGGTTTAATTACACAATATACGCCAAAAATAATGAACAGCATTAAAAATATTGTCACTACTTCAATATTTGTAAAATTACTGTGGCAACACATTATATAAATAATGATAAATTTTTTTTGTTCAAACCTTTGTTTGATAAATTAACATGTTTCAAGACCAATGGTCCCTTCTTCAGGATATAATGCATACTAAAATTAAAAATACAAGCATAGACAAAAAATAAAAATATAAATATAAGTGATGGGTAACTACTGTGAAAACAAAATTAACAGATAACTATTAGCAAAAAGTTATTTATAGTGTTTAATTTACTATTAATATTTTTTCTTACATCTAAAATTTCTAACTTATCTAACTGTAGTAAAGCCATTCTATGTAAAATTTCTAAACCTTCATTAATGTACTATATCGTACTGTTTGCAAGATATATAAATCAATCGGCAACGCCTTGACAATGGAACGTGCCATTGTCAAGGTGCTGCCCGTTGATTTATATCTCCTGCAACAACATGCACAACATGTAATAGAGTTGCGAGAAAAAGTGCTGTCGTCATCGCTGAATTTTGTTGAACATTCACCTTAAGTGTTTACGAAACCGTTCAAAAATACTACGCCATATAAAACCAAACAAATATCCATTTACGAGTACATAATACAATAAACCTTTATAGAAATACTCCAAAATTATCTTGATTGGATGAGTCAAAATGGTTTCTTTATGAGTGTAGCACTTACAAGATAATACGTATTGCAACAAATTTAACGATTTAAAGTAACGGCCGTTAGAAAAGTCAAACACCCCTCGGCATCCTGCCGTTATCGTTACCGGCGTTTGCTGAGCTTAAATCTCATATAAATGCTAAACAACTTTTATCTGAAAAACTACGTCGCGGGCACGTACTTACTTGCACACGACCAGCTAGCAACAATATTGCGTGGTTAGTTTACACACGGAACAAGGATTCTTTTCTTTTTAATATACTAAACTTTATACTTTATTACAAGGAAATTTTATCACATCTATGGAGAATGATTGTATGTACAGGGTGCGGCAGAATCGAGTAAGCGATTGGGAGGGGTCAATGCTTGGGCGGTAGTGGGGTCAGTGACTCAATTTCAGTAGCCAACATGGTTTGGACCGGAGCACATCGGTGCTTTGCCGTGCGTGCGTATTTTGAAAACAATTGATCTGTGATCGCGACTCAAGGCAGCTTTCTTTAGTAGCGACATGGTAGTGGGACTGTGAATAAGCATAATTTCCGCTTCTAGGCTGAAAATAACCCCCAAACTATTGACGAAAGACCTTTACATTCCCCTAAACTAACGGTGTGGTGTGCCGTTTCATAATTTGACGTGATAGGTTTGTACTTTTTTGAGCAGAAAGGCGTGATAGTGATCGTGAATTCCGAACGTTATCTTTCAATGTTGAAATTTTTTCTGCAGCCTAGAATATAATGTATTATTGAAAAAGAGGGATTGGGGGATTTGTGATTTCAACAAGATGGGGCTACAGCGCACACAGCCTTAAATTCATTCCATATTTTGAGAGAAATATTTGCCGAACATCTGGTCACTCTAAGGGTGATGTGGGGTGGCCTGAACAATTACCAGATTTGAGCATTTGTATTTCTTTGAGGATATCTGAAACAAAAGTATTTAAATGTCACCCTCACACCCTACGAGAACTAAGGGAGAAGATTATTGAAGAAAATAATGTCGTTAGGCTCATATAGAGCGATCAGAAGATTCAGGTGAAGTGAGGGTACGGTCGCTTTACAGATCAACCACTCCTCGTGCTCGTGTCGCAAAGCATATATTTGAACTGTGTATAATGTACTTTTAAAATTAGAAAAATTAACTTTGTGATTAAAATTAATTATTTTAATTATTTTGTGGTTAATAAAACAAAGTGAACAAATAAAAATAATTATAATAATATAGATGTAACAAAAATTTATTGAAGCAAACTTATTAAAAATGTTGAGGATAAAAACTGAGAGCGCGAAATCAGAGGCAACCCGGAAGCTGTTGCTGTGGACGACGTCAGTACATGAAGTGAAGAAGTAGCCGGCCGATGCGGTCCGCTGCCTCGTGTTTACTTGGCTCACGCGTCTTCGCCGATACATGAGTCCAGTAGATACAATCTTTAGGGCTATAATTATGCGTATGATTTAATACTGCGTTGACGGCTGCGTTCAGCTACATGGTAGTTAGTGAATCACCATTCTACTTTATTTTCGAGTTCAGTTCCGACACTTTGGAACATGGATGGTGCGGATAAATATTAGGGAACGTGATGTTATTAATAATTGATTTAAATTATTTTTTGAACAGTAAAACTATTTTTTGTATTGCAGTGTTCCGATTGTTTTAAAAAAAATACGCTAATTTTCAAAGTACCAACCAAGTGATACAATTTAAAATGAGTCATAAAATATTTCACATAAGAAGATATTAGGTAGGTCTACTTTTTCTTAACCATTTATTCGAGAAAAATGTTCCTGATGAAAGCGAAAATAAATTCAAACAAAAAAACAACCAAACCTTTATCAGAAACATGAAACCGTTTTATGCAGTCCAATGTAGGAGGCTGTATTGAAGATTAAAAATATTATTTTTTATTGCATTCGGCATGGCAGGTGGACCATAAATAATAAAAGGGGAGAAAGTACAGTTATTTATACAATTCATATTTTCATTTTATTTGTGCACGAACCCAATTTTCCATTTCAATGAATTCGTTTTATATGAACAGTGTTTAATAAGCAGATAATTTGCAATCCCTCGTGTTGAATGTATATATTGTGTAGGTATTTGTGTCTCTCTCTTTCTAGCCGTTGACTGACTACTCAGCCCTGGACGTGGTTCAGAGTGACGTTATTTCTCGAACTGAATCGGTTTATCTTGTTAATGATTGACTTCTCACTCTTTGTTTTTCCGCTTTTTCAGTGACCACAAGGTACTTCAAAGACTCTCCACTTATTTTAAGTATGCAATAATTCGTTTAATACCCTTTTTACAGGATTATTGTAATAATTTCCCTTCCCTTATCCTAGGAGAATCGAGAGTCCAAATTTTCAACGTCTTTTGGGTGTCCTTTATCTTAGCCTATTTTACGCTAATCCAGTATTTGGAGCAAGGCCCAATTTGTTATTATAAAACCTTCGGTACTCCTACTATCCCTCTAAGATATCTCATTTCGGCAACCATAATATTTGATTTTCGAACCGGCCTTTTGCTTATCCACTGTAGGTTTGATTTATAATGTTTGTTATTTATTATATGTCATAATATTATAAGGATTATAATAATTAAGGATAATTCTCGACCAAGTCGGTTTACAATTTTATGTTCAAGTATATCGCAAAGTCTCTCGTTGTTGTGAGTGCGGAGTCAGTAAAGACAGTAAATATAATTTGAAAATAAATGTATACTTATGGTTTACTCTGTATTTATTACGCCACGCGTTCACCACACTATCTTAAACTTGATACTAAAATTTAAGAACTTGTCTAGTTATTTGGTGTAGGTACAATACATCTACTATCAAATTGGTAAATTATTTTATTTGCCCGACACAAATTAATTTCTTATAATATTTAGTACTGATACCTTGATTCCAGCAACCGAAATATCCATAGGTTCATTAAAAACACGCGAAATTGGTTACATGCTCCAAGCGTTCATTTAAATATCAAAGTGCTTACAGAATACAGGTATTGCGTAATGGCATAGATGCCGGAAGAAACAGGATTCGGAAAGAAGTTCCACTCACCACAATCCCGTTCTCCTGGCACCTCCAAGGTGGACTGTAACTTTAGGTTTTTGGACACTATCTCCTGGTCAGGATCTTCACTCCTTCAGATTGCACAAGATAGTCACGTAGACACACGTCTCACCCATTGTTATACTACGAAATCTTTTTGTAACCGTACCGGTTCAGGGTAGCCGATCGACTGACTGAGGAAGGGGGGTGGGGGGGGGGGGGGGTTGGAAGGCACAGTACATTATCCTCCCCAGTAATACATACAGTAATTTATTTTTATAACAGTAATTCGATTCGTATATACGTGAACACTGTTTACTTTGCGAACAGTTGTAAAGCCAAGCCTTCATTTAAGCCGTAGTGCTTTTGAAGAATATTAAGAATATTGAACGCGATAGAAAGGTGCGGGAGAACTAAAAGGATCACAAAAGGAATTTAGTGTAACTACCACCAAGCAATTTCATTGGAAAATATATAAAAGTACACCTACACGTGAAACAATTAATTTATTTCTAAATTTAAATCTAACGTAGGCGTTGGAGAATTTTTATTTTATTTTAAGAATGTTAACTACTTTATAAAATAAAATATACATTTAAAAACTTTAATGTTTAGAACGTAAGATACTTATGATGCTGTTAGGTACAATGTGTCAGTGTGTCCAAAATTTAATAAAACGAATTAATAATTCTGGCGTCTTCTATCAGATTATTCAAAGATATTTGAGATTCTGTAAAAATAAGGTAGATGGCTCTTTCAAATAATAGAACGGTTGAATGTATTAATATCAAAAAAGGTAATATATAAGTTCGAAAATATGTCACTAAAAATATTGTCGCTGTAGCATAGTTGGATAATGCATCTTCCCCAGTTAGGAAAGAGATCCAGGTTCGAATCCCGGTGGCGCAACAACAATATTTTTCGATAAAATTGATTTTATATGTATATCTTTCTAATTAATATATTTAAAATATCACAAACCTATATTCTGAATAATTACAACTTCACAATAAGAATGTGTTCTCCTAATAAAAAAATTGTGGTTTAAACAAAGTGTTTTGTCTTATTATTTATATAATAATATGTGGCCACAAAGTAGTTTTGCTAATATTGAAGAACTAAAATAATGTTGGCTCACACTCTTGTCTTACCAATATTCATGCATGCGGTGGAGACTTGGACAGTCCGCAATAGCGACAAGCGTGAAAAAGATAACTTCGAAATGTATTGCTAGAGAAGGATTGAGATATTCCGTAGATAAAACGGATGCACAAATGACTCAATCTTGTAACAAACTCAATCACAAAAAGCCCTATCTATAACAGCGTACTAAACATTATTCTAATTCTTATAATAGTAATAATGGATAATTTGTATAGCGCTATTTTTGTAAAAATTTTCACCTCAAGGGCAGTTTACACACTAACTGTTTATAGTTCTACAATTATCTTTGTTTTTGTTATTTTCACTTATGACTACGATATGAAATGATTTTTTGAGAAGGTGCGTTTTTGTTTCTTCTTAAATAAAGTCTCTGATGCACTCTTTCTTATGATGGAGGGCAAAAAGTTACACGCTCTTGAGCATGCCACTGCAAATGCCGCAAAACAGTCGGTCGGTTCTATAACCCTTCCTGCTGCTGGAGTAGAGACTGACCTGAAAGTTTGACGTCTACTATTCAAATTGTCTGGGATACAAAGTTCTTAAAGATACATAGGCGTCATGTTGTGTGTCGCCTTGCACATTAATCAGCACAATTTAAATTCAACTCTTTCAGGGAATCGGAACCAATGCAGCTGATGTAAAAGGGATGTTATATGAGAGAATTTGGAAACTCCATATATTATCAGTGCAGTTGCATTTAGAATAGACTGTAATCTATCCAGCTGAAACATTAGCAGGCCAGAATAGATGTTGTTACAATAGTCCACACGTGACACCACAAATTCCAATTTTGTATCAGAGTGACAGCCAATGAAAGGTGATTATCCTGGGCACAATTTTGGGCCGATGAAAACGCGATGCGTCTGGATAGATCCTGTAGTCAGCTGTGAGAGCAAAATAGGACCTGAACCTGTGGAGGTGGAAAATAGATCCCTCGTTTGACTGTATCTCTGCTAGTTATCGTTTATTTGATGCGATCCGATTTGGATAAAGTGAGGTATACGGACAGAAGGAATCTGGTCTTACCTTGATCTCAATATCATGAGCCGGATGCCACTTTGCACTTTTCTCGACTCAAACTAAAGAAATAATGCCTCGCTGCACTTTGAAGGTGTTCAGATGCTGGTGAATTCCGTTTGCCGATCCGGATAACGTTACAGCACTGCGATAATCTATCTCGGCGAAACCAATGATTCCACTCCCTGGTCAGGTGCGCTCAGGTGTAAGATCAGCCATACAAGGACGGGTATACACCGAGACGGAATTATTGGAACGAAGAATATCACAAAGGTAACATTCGACTTACGTCAACGGCTACTATATGTTAATACCGACATGAAGGGAGAAGAAGAATAAGAAGATATGTATAAAATAAATATTTATAATAATAAACTTTATATTAAAAAATAAATAATATGTAAGATTGTTTAAAAATCTTTAACCAATGTAGCACTGATGCGTCTATAAAAATAAAACAACACAGTCACATGCAGGTTTACTCTGATTTAATTCGAATCACAAACGAAGATATACACAAAAATCTTTCAAAAAATTTAGTTAACATCGAGGTACGAATCCGAAACATTTATAAAATAATATAGTTTATAAAATACAGTAAATATAAGTCTTTTCGTAATCTTAAATGGTTAACATAGTAATCGAAGTTGGTAACACAGTTCCCCGATTAGGAAAAGTTCCGGGTTCGTATCCCGATATTTTAACCAAAAATTTTGTCGGTAGACAGATTTTTTCTAAATATGAATTAAATATATTAATTATAAAGATATACATATAAAATCAATTTTATCGAAAAATATTGTTGTTGCGCTACCGGGATTCGAACCTGGATCTCTTCCCTAACCGGAGGAGGTGCTTTATCCAACTAAGCTACAGCGACATTATTTTTAGCGACAATTTTTCGACCTTATATGTTACCTTTTTGATATCAATACATTTAATCGTTCCATCATTTGACAGAGCCATCTAGATTTTTTCTGTATAATTTTTTAATTATTTTAAATGTTGTTAAAGTATGTTCTAAAATTGCAACTTTATAATTAAATTTAATAAATTTAAAAAATATGATATATATTTTAGAAAATAGGTTTAATAATTGTGGTTCATCGTACTTTTTAATACTCATATTATATAATAAATAACATAATGCGAGTAACAATATATATACATATCTATATCCTTTAAAGTTACTAAATTTATAACGGCTTTGTTTGAAATGACTCATGCGTAAAGACTATTGGTTTACATATTTTATTATGAGAAAATACGATGAACCATTTTGGTTACGCAAATTCCAAACTTTTAATATAAATTTCTTTAGTCGAGTCTTCAAGACCAGTGAATCGCATTGTCGATCTTGACATTTCTAATAATTAACATGATATTGGGTTATTCATCTAATTATTAATTTAAACATTCGATAGTTATATATAATATATACATATGTACATACAATTAAATAAATTAAATACACAAATTATTAGGGGAGAATTTCAAGTTTTCAAAATTTAATATATAATAAAATTTCAGTATGTAACATTTACACACTATTGAAATGAACCTTTTAAGTCTATGAATATAAAAAAGTTATTATTATATCAATAAAAATATTGCTAAACAACAATAAATATTTATCATTAAAAATGAAAGTATAGGCTTATGATAACTAAAGTACGATACAAAAATTGCAAATACTGCATATGGAGAGTTTCATGAATAAATTTGATTAATTTAGTAAATTGTTGCTTAGGCAATTCGTAAATGGCAATCATGAAGACTATTTGTCCATTTACTACAACACATCGAGCTGCATTATTTTTTATTTTATTTTACATTAGGTGGTTTATTCGTAAGTTTTCTCTGCTTTTTAATGATACATTTTTTAAAGATATTTACACCCTATCCAGGAATCGTTTTGAGAATTGTTTACTCTCGTTTCGATTCGTCAATATTACATTCTTTTTATAACATATTATTTAGTTATTAACATCTTAATACCATCATACGTTGATTCCGGTATTATCGTACTAAAGAAGCTGTAGAAATCATGCACCTCCAACAGGGGAGAGTAGACGTCATATTTATGTATTGCAGTCACAGAACTCGGTCACAGTCCGGCAGAAATTCACTCTATCTGTATTTTGCATTACATTACGCAACATTTCTGTCTCCAAATTTGTTATTTCTGCACGAATATTTTATTTAAGCTCCTGAATTGTCCCTGGTTTGTTCATGTATACTCGGCCTTTTATGTAGACCTACAAAAATAAATCAGGCGCCGTCAAATCTGGGGAACGGGGAGGCCAAGCAAACTCTGCATTTTTTGAAATTATAGTTCGTCGCGAAGCATAATAAAATACAATAATTTTAACGCGCTCTTGAACTGGGTGTGTTGTCATTATTAACATTCATAAATTATTTATTATCTGCAAAAAAATATATAATTAAAAATAAATCCCACCAAAGTTATACATTTTTAAAAACAGTCAGCCCAAGTTGGCCCACCCTTTATTAGCAAGAATATTATATGTGCGTTGAAATATTCGTGACAATATAAATTATTTAACAAAATACGAAGAATGTATGAATTAAATATCAATTAATGATTGCGACTGCAAATGTAATCTCGTTCGCAGCGAGCTCAATAAATTGTGCCGGTCTGTAGCTTGTGATCATCTCTTTCGCACGCATGGTCACAGGTTTTAAATATTTCATTATGTTACGATGGTAATCTACGTGATTTTTTGAAAAAGAAAATAATATTTCTGAAGAACATTTTATAATGCATTTTTAATTATCCATTTTTGTTACAAATTCGCATTTTTTTAGATTATTAATATTGTTTTATTAACCGTTTAATGAGTTAAATACAAATAAGGTAGATGGCTCTTTCAAATAATGGAACGATTAAATGTATTATTATCAAAAATGTAACATATTGGTTCAAAAATTTGTCGCTAAAAATATTGTCGCTGTAGCATAGTTGGAAAATGCACCTTTCCCGGTTAAGAAAGAGATCCAGGTTTGAATCCCGGTGGCGCAACAACAATATTTTTCAATAAAATTAATTTTATATGTATGTCTTTCTAATTAATATATTTAATTCATATTTAAATTAAATACATCTAATATATTATTTTCTTTTTAAGGATGTCATTAACTAATCAAAAACATATGTTATATTGTTTTTTTAACAGAATCTATTTAAAAAAAATATATATTTTCAAAAAGTTTTTAAAAAACAATAATTATTTAAAAATAAATTTAGAACCTAACTTAAATTGTTACTTGACGATACAAAATTATTAGAATAATTTTTAGGAATTTTTTTTTAGAATATATAATATTTTATAATATTTTGGTTTATAAATTTTGGTTAGTTTTACACGCTTTATTTATTTATAATGATTCAAAATTATTCAATTTAAGACTCACATTATTTATATGTAAAATAGACAATCCCAAATTTAATTTAATTCATTAAGTAGCTAATAAAACAGACTTAATAATCTAAAAAATGGATTTTAACCACAAAGTTGATTTTGCCAAACATTAAAATATAAAAAATTCACATTTATAATTCACGCAAGCAAATGGAAAGTGTAAGCCATTATACTTGCACAATATGGATTACATTTTTTTTCTTTTCTTTTTATTAAGAAAAATCATCAATCTAATATAATCAAAAATAATAATAATTCATATTATTTTTCTGATCTTCCATTTCTTGCCCATCGGAGCTTGAAATTATACATCCGTAGATCATACAGAATTATTATAATATTAATTGGTCTCGGGGGATAGTTTAAGATATCGGGGAATCGCTTAGGGTCTAACATACGCGAAACGACCTCTAACTAGCTTGATCTCGGATTACGATCCTTAAGCCTTTTAACAATCGACCATATATGGTATAATACTGACGTTAAAGGCTTTAAATCAAATCGTTTTTTCAAGGTAGGCAGAGAGAATGTTATGAAATAGTTTTCTGTCTTGGTATCTATTATGTGTTTCTTGGTTCACTACTATATTCTAATGTCTGTCTAATAATTTAAATATGTGTATTATTATTGTATGTCTTCTATTGTTTAAATATTATTTCTCTGTATATTAATTTTAATAAATAAAGGCAGAATCTGCACTAAATGGCTTTGTGCTGGGTGCGTTGCTGCATGGCATGGTTGCCTTGTAGGGTAAAAATACCAACCTGGCTGTGAATCTTAGTAGGGGACAGCGGTTCAAATTCACCGCCATTCCCAGCCAGAATCGACATCAGCGACTGTACTCTCTATTCTATTATTTGTCACAATAAACAATATTTTTCCAACCACGTTTCCATTCATTTTTATCACCTACCCCCACATGTTGAACTGATTTATATATTGTTTTATTATTAAAATAGAGGATAAACGTATACGGAATACGTGTCATATAAATATTTTTACTATTTTCGAACAAAGCTAAACACTTGTGCTATGGACATAGGACTAACTTACTGGCCTTCTGAAACGAGTTGGAAACCTCCGACCACAGATCACTAGGCCAACGTCTTAACCATAAGACAAACAAGCAGCCCTACTTCTTTTTTTAAATAGACAATCCACCCCTCAAGAGTGATTTGTGGCATTATTCAAGTTAAAACCTTATTTTATAGAAAAAAGTACAATAATATTATACAATAGGAAATATTATATTACAAGTCAATACCATTGTCGTTCAAAAACTTTTCTATTATATATATTACGTGTGGCAAGTTAAGAGAATGAAGATGACATAAGTTAACCGGGAGTTGAAAATTATCATTGACGAGATTACTGTAAAAACACCTGTAATCCGCAATGGACAGGTAAAAAAGATATGGTCAACCATCGTCACCATACTCACACATTGGGGAATCTATAATATTAAGTTCAATCTGAATAAATGTGAGGCTACCTGGCAATGCCTAATTCTCATTATAGAGATATTTTATATTGTTCTTTTAGAGACTTTTCTTTTGAAGAACCAGGGAGTGTGAGAAATAGATCTTTGAATTATTTTAAGTCGATCTAAATAATCATAAGGGTTATGATTATTTAGATCCATCCATTGTGCAGTTCAAATAGAATTCGTACATTTTTTTACCACATTAAGTCTGTCATACATTGGAATATGGAATTGATGAGGGAAAACTCCGGAGAGAGAGGCCTCCTTGCCCAGTTTATCGACACATTCATTTTCATGAATTCCCTTATGTGCAGGAATCCAAACGAATGACACGTGTTAATTATTGCTATTTATATGGTAACTTTTACACATAAAACGGTCCTGGGTTAGCGGTGGGTTGTCGTTCACTGTCCTAGTATATCACTCTTGCCTAGTACACTTCACATGCATGATTTTAACAGGGTTGTTCTCTAATATCGTTTTTTGTTAATCTTCTCTATTTCTGTCGCTTTTAACATTCAAATCATGCCAGCGATCCTTTTTTAATTCTATCGATTACGCTATAAACAGATCTATTTACACTTCTTATTTGTTAATTATTTATTTAACTACATTCAGTCTACTTTTGAATATTTTTTGCCAATTTCAGGCATCACTTTCATAGATTAGAACACTATTACAAAACTGTTGATCTTGCTTTGTATGATAAAATCCTATTGGCGATTATTGTATTCAGAGCACCGTCTACTTTATTTCCTGCAGTCACCTTCCTTTCGATACCTTGCCATCGCCCGTCAAATACACAAACTCACCCACTTAACATTCATTATATATTATTTTATCACACATAGTTGTCTCTCTCAAACACCATCATTTGATTTGCTAACATTCATCAAAAGTTCTCAATGCATATACTCGTATAGAACGTCATCATTAGATACACTATTGATTTTTAATACTGCATAATAATCAAAACGGCCGTTCTCTATGAGCGTTTTGCATGCACAATATGAAATTATAAAAAACATTAATATATAACTAATATAAATTTTAAAAGTGTTTGTTATTATTACAGTTGGTTCTAATAGATTTTGTTGTGATCTTTCAACTGAGAATTTATAGCCACGTTGCATACTATTTGCATCTCAATGTTGAGTGTCTTGGTGCATATATTTTGCACAGGGTCTTTAAGAGTAACTATGTAAAATCAGGAACGAATGCCATTCAATGTAATATATTACTCTTTTGTATCGGTGGGAGAAGATGGGGTAGCAAGGGAAAAGGGGTAAGGTGAGTATGTTTTTAAAAGATCCTAAATAGAAATTATGCAAAATTTGGAACTTATAGCATTTTATATAATGTATTGCTCATTAATATCGAAGAAAGAGGATATGGTGTGTGTTTTTTGAAAGGTCCTAAATATAAACTTTAAAATTTGGTCAAAGGGAGACAGCAAACAGACACATTTTGTTTTATACATGTTTGTATGTATACAATATTACCTGTATATACCCTTAAAGTGAGCTGAGTAGCTTGTTAGTGTAATGGTTAAGACGCTGGCCTAGCGATCTTGTGGTCGAAGGTTCGCGCTTTATTCCAGGACACCAGCAACTTAGTCCTATTTCCACGGTACATGCGATTAGCTTAGTTTGAAAATATTAAGAATATTGATGTGATATGTACACCATGTTCGCATCTCTATTATTTTAAAAAAGATAACTTAATTATTAGTCGAATTACCTAAGATTTATAAAACTGAGGTATTGTGATGCAAACTTAATTTTCAGAAATCATACAGAAATGGGTCAAGTGTTAGCGGAGGTTGTGGATAATGCTATCCCAAATAATCGTAAATTCTACAATGAAACGAGTGTACTTGAAAGACTAATAGGCAAGGAATATAATATTATACTTGTTATAAAATCAATATTGGAATGTAACACTAAATAAAAATATTTGTAATGTTTATTTAAAATATTAATTGGTAATGTTGCAACCAATTGCGAATTGTCGAATTAAATTTGAATTGCATATTAAACAATTGTAAATTGAAATTTATAACGAACTATTTTATTTGTATTTCAATGGTAGTGAATCGCCTTATCGATTAAAAAAAAAATTATAATTATTCGATAAGTAAGATGTCTTTATCCTCCAGGAGTTAAGGATTGCTAAAAGACTTTATACAACTTGCATGAGAATAATTCTTACCTATCTTGTATAACATGTATATAAGTTTTTTAATACGCTATTTCTAATGAACCTGTGTTCATGGAAGAGGTTTTCGACTCGCTGAGATTTTTTATGGAGCATCTAGTGCCTCGATAACGTATTGAAGTCATTAAAATATTTAATATAAATAACAATGGCAATGCTGTAACCATTAGTGGTAGCCGAATTGGGTCGATTGGGACTGCAACACATGTTGTTTTAACAGGACGGTGCTACGTCACACACAGAACGAGGTACGCTTGAAATTTGGCGAGAAATTTACAGACTATTTACTGTGTAGGTACTTGAAAAGGAAGGTCTACGCCAATAAGCCAATAATAATTCCAATGCTACAGGACAATTTTCGAAATGAAATTACTGAAATAATACGCGAAGTGTGCGAGAATGTTATGAAAAATATGGAACGCGTTTGTGCCGCTGCCAGAGGCGGCCACTTGGTCGATGTCGTATTTCGTACATAATTGTAATTATTAGGAGAACACATTCTTATTGTGAAGTTGTAATTATTCAGAACAGACGGTCTGCGATATTTTAAATATGAATTAAATATATTAATTAGAAAGATATACATATAAAATCAATTTTATCGAAAAATATTGTTGTTGCGCCACCGGGATTCGAACCTGGATCTCTTTCCTAACCGGGGAAGGTGCATTATCCAAGTATGCTACAGCGACAATATTTTTAGCGACAATTTTCGAACCTATATGTTACATTTTTTATATTAATACATTTAATCGTTTCATTATTTGAAAGAGACACAGGCCGATAATGAAAATACATATCGTGTGTCAATTAATTTGTTGAAACTGAAACTGAAAGCTGCCACTGGAACGTGAACCCGCAACCCTACTATTATTAAATGTTCTCCCAGCTGATTTACGTCGAGCATGTCAGCTTTTTTTTAAAATCTGTTATTTTCGTAGAATATCTATTATTTACCAATCACCTATTTTATAACATAGAATGTGTTAATATGGTATAACAGCAAATTTTGTAACGAAAACTGCGTTATAAATAGCGCATTAGAAAATATCGAACATTTTTATATCAGTACCAACATTCAATTTAACCTTGTATTTTATTTTCACCTTTACCGGATACAGGGGTTGGTGGTTCATGTTACAATGTGCAGATGTCAAAAATGTTATATGATATTTTCATTTTATAATTCAAAATAAAGTTAAAAAATATTTTTTCACATTGCTAATATATATTATGTGAATTAATAAAATGTCTAAACAAAACGTTATTAACCTTTACCATACCGTGATATAAAATACTTGTAAGCAGTCGTACTGTCAACTCATGTTACCGTAAGAAATTAGAGTTACAATTAGTCTTGAAAATGTGAAAACATGGTTTTGAAAAAATGGTTAATGCCATACATTTATATACATATTGAGCAACAAATATTTAATAAAATATGTAATATTATATTCGGAGTATTCATCAAGTTCTGTATAGGAAATTGCATTGTATAATATAACCTTCCTTTTTATCTATCTTCATTTGATTAGTGAGAAAGAGACAACATTATATTCGTATGTTTGTTATTGTTTTCACTGTGAAAGTAATGTGTGATTTCTTTCTGTCTTGCCACAAATTGTATTTTTATCAACGTTCTAATTTTACAATGAAATGAATTAAAAATAATTATTTTTGTAGGATTCGCCTTACATAATTGATTTTTCACTGGTCATTTCTAAGCATAAATATTTTCCTTCAGACTAACTAAACTATGAAGTGTATGCTGCGTATATTTACTGAAATATTACAGATTTCATTAGAGCGGTAAACCTGTGTTACTGCATGGTTTGGGAAAGGTTAAAAAATTCAAATTGGACAGATATACAGAAAAAAATCTATCTATCGAAAGGATATTTGGTTACAGTCGGGATACAAACCCAAAACTTTTCATTGGGAGAAACTGCGTATAATCAAAATATCATTTTATTTTAATTTGAACTTCGTATATATCACAGCACTTCGTTAAAAAATTGTAAATTTACAATAAAAATGTGTTTTCCTTAAAAAAAAAAAGTATTACTTAATGTTATGTCAATGTAATATTTCTTATACGTTAGAGTGATTTTTGTAAGTGCCTGCAAAGGTAAACAAAATTAACATATGTTCGCCGTACGCTTAAGTTATAGCTTGCAAATAAAAATAATTTTTGTTTTTATTTACAGAGGTACTTACCGGGATCGATACCAGGCGCGTCCAAAACATTTTTAAAATCAATAAGATTTTGGGAAGTGTAAAGTGTTAATTCCGCCATAACTAACGAGTGTTTTACCATCTTATTATTACCCTAATATACTGTAAAGTTAAATTGTCTTATAATTTATTATTTTTATATTTTCAAAATTAAATTTATTTAAAAAACAGTTAACCGTGTTTATTTTTGTCAGAGCTTAAGATACTTTTAAATTGTTATTTTTACATCTCACTCACATCTCTAGCAGCGTAATGGTTTGTATTCCGATCAGTCACGAAAGAGACTAGGGATGGGATCTCTGCCGGGAAGAATTTAATTTTTATTTAATTTTTTTGAATAAATTTGTGAATATTAAATTACACATTTTTCGAACCAGAAAAACGTTTATAAAGCGTTTTTAAAATGGTTTGGATTAAACTTTGATCAGCTGAGAAATATTAAAATTTTTAAAATTGAATGAAATAATGTCGCAAGTTTGGCACGTTTGTTGATTGAATTCGCTCGGCTCAGAAAAAGAGTAAAAGAGTGTGGGGTTGGCGGGGGGAGGGGGGGGGGGGGATATATAAAAATATAACTGAGATAAAGTGCTTTACTCCGCAAAATGTTTCCAAATTATATTAGCTTTGTAAGACACAATTCGCTTACGTCTGCGTAGCAATTCAGGTGAATTTATAGCGTTTTAATGTGCAATAATATAACGAGCGATGATTCAATGTTCCTATAATGTATATTTTCATGTTCCTGTATTTTCCACGAAATGAATGCTACTTCCCAGCATCTTACACAGTTAAGATTTATTTAATTTCTCATTAAAATTACGATTACAATAATGATGGAGATGTTATATCACGTATAATGCGATTGCTTTAAATGGTCATGGAAATAGTTAAAAACTTATTTAGAATTTTTTAAAGCCTTACTAAAAATATAACTTTTTTATGTAAAAAATATACAAGTTAATGAAGTCCTGTTTGAAATGTGGTATAATCAAAAAAAAAAGTGATATGATTTAGTATATATATATGCTCTAATATAAACAATATCAATATTTTTATTTTCTCCTTTCTCATATCTTTTGATATTTTATTGAAAATATTCATTGTATTGAATTGATTTATAAAATTTTGCCTTCTTCCTGAATGGCAGACTCATATCTTGCTCATGTTGAATTTCCACAATATTTCTTATAAATTCTGCCGATATTTGTTTAGTGAGGGTTTTAAAGATAAGTACAATAACATTTAACCCTTAACCAGAATCGCTTATATAGAACCGTGGGTCCAAATGGACCAACAACAAAATATTTTCTAATTTCTTAATAATTGTTATTATTTTAGGCATTTTTTTAGAATTTAATAAAACAAGCTTCTTTAATAAGGGAAATAAACTTTTATTTAATAACATACGTAAATAAATTAAAATTTTTACTTTATTCTTTGGGTCCAATATTTTAGTAACAAATTTTAGTCCGATTGAAGTATCTAAATATTCGACGAAATAAGAAAAAAACGAAGTATTTTCTATTTGACTGGGTTTCACGTATCTTCCGGTTAACAAAAATATAAACTTCTTTTGAGATCAACAATATATTAAAAAACAACAAAAAACAAAAAAAAAATTGTAAAATATTTATCAGTCTCAACGTTACTCTATGTATGGCACTTAGTACATAGCACATTTTTTCTCAAATATTAATATCTATCACATTTTTGCAACTGTTTTTTAAGGCCACATAAGTAGCATCTTCTCCTTTTATGTCTTCCTTGAGCCGCTGACGTCGTGGGTTCTGTTTCATTTTATACTTTGTGTTCCTTTTTTGGCCCCCATTATCCGACCAATTTTCAACTTCTAACAAAGGAACAATATCTTCGTCATTAAGATGTTCCGCCATTTTAACTTAAAAGCCCTAAAAAATACAAAATATATGAATATAAACAAAACACAAAAACTTACATAACTGGGTTCATTTGCGTACCCCCGCTTCTAGTTAACTTTAAGTGCCGAACGTCCAGCATCCGCCGTAGCACATGATGTAATGAGATTAACCAGGCGCGTGAAATTCTAATGTCACGCGTTTGGGAGAAATTAAGCATTTATTTTTTTATCGGGTCCAAATGGACCCACGATTCCGGTTAAGGGTTAAACATATTTTCTGTTTAAACGTCATCATATTAAGGTCTTTCAGGATTGTAATGATTTAGTATATCTATTTTTTCTCAATATTATTATTGTTAAGTACTTGACTTTTTAGTACGTCTTTAGTGTACACCTCGTAATATGAAGATCCAAAAATTAGACTTTGTAACAATTAATCTTTTATTATAATAAGCTACAATGTAGTACAAGGTATCACTAGTATATGTCAAACTATAAAGCCGATGAACCGTAGATAAAAGAGACGCGCGCACTCCTGCGAGCCGTCTTTATAGACACACATACCTGCACCGGCGGTGCGGCACACATACACACACCATCCTACCATTCCAAGGACATCACAATTTTAAAAGCTTTATTTTGTAGTACTGATAATTGTTGCATTTATATTTCATTACCAAAAATAAAATGCTGCTGTGGTGTGTATATAAAAAATAATAAATAATAATGCTAGAAGTGAGATTTCTTAAGCAATCTTTATTTTGAAAATAATTAGAATTTAGAATCTTTTATGACACACAAATACACACATATTTATGTTACTTCCTTTAGAATTTCATCTTTGATGCTTGTTGGTGTAATTGTTTTTTTTTCAATGTTCAATGACTTTAGTTTTTTTTATAGATTAATTTTAGTTCAGCCATATTGCTTTATTGTTCAAGTTATAGTTTAATTAATTAATTATATAATATTAAGGAGAACACATTATTATTGTGAAGTTGCAGTTTTTTCAGAACATAGTTCTTGAACAGGTTCGAATCCCGTTAGATACAAATATATTTTTTCTACAAATTTAATTTTCCTGTATACCTTTCTAATTAAATTAAATTTTCTTGTGAAAATTAAATTTTCCTGTATACATTTATTTAAAATTAAAATACCACAGAACTTAATATATTAGTCGTATCAAAGTTTATCCTAAATTTAATAAAAACTAATTGATTTACTATCTGGCGTCTCTTAGTGAATATTACTCAAATGTGTTTGATATTTTCGCAATAAAAGGTGACAGATTATAAATTTGAAATAATAAATGTATCAATTTGAAAGAACTGCAGCATATAAGTTTGAAAATTTGTCTTCAATTTGGTCTATTGATGTGGTGTAATCAGTCAATGTATTTCCCCGGATAAAAAAGGATCCAGGTTCGAAACAAACGTGTTTTTTTCATTAAATTGAATTTTCTTGTATATCTTTCTAATTGATACATTTAATTTGTATTAATTATATAATAATTTAATTATCGTGGAGTCCAATGCTTCGTCAGCAAACAATCTTATTTTGCAATGCTTCAGCATTTTCGCCTTGTCGTATACATAGATAACACAAATAATAAAAATGTTTCAAATATTAAATCATAGATTATAATTTGTAATTTAAAGCTAAAAGTGAGAAGCTTATAGTGAAAATTTTAAAAGCCAGAAAGGCAATATAGACTAACCAACCAGTTTAATGACACTATCACCAGCCTCGTCATCATTCACGTCAGTCTCTCATAAATTAAGGGCTCTCAGTAGAGAAATACCTGTTATTTTTTTCACTTGATCGATCCAATGGGTGGGAGATATTTCAATTCCTGTCCGTCCTTCTATGTGGCTTACCACAACGAGCTTCACCAAGTTATGTTCTCTTCTCGGAAGATGTCCAAAAAATTCGAGGATTCGTCTTAGGTAAGGTGCATAGAAGGTGAAGAAGAATTATTAAGGACATCAGCAGTTGACATCCCGGAGGTCAACTAATTAGAGACAAAAAAAATTTTTCAATCTTTTCAAATTCACTTTGTGGCATAATTTTATAAATAAAATAAAAATAAAAATTGTTTTAAAAATCTAAATTTTTCGGGAGCGATGCTCTCTTTCTCAGAACAATAAATGTACTAAAACTAATTTACAAGTATTTAATGGTAGATTTGTTAACTATGGCGGCAGGGGGGTTAAGTAGGCATAAAGTAACTACAATGGAAACAGATTTAAGAGAGGGCTATTTACAATATTAATTTGATTATTTCTAATATTTATAGTTTATCCAAGTAAAACCTCCTAAGATTTTGAAGCCTGTATTTCAATCAATAAAGTAATTACATTTTATTAGGTGATTCGAAAATTCTGAATAATGTTGTTTAGAATTCTCAGATGTTCATTAGCTCTATTTTCAAATTTCTTGAAGTTTTTTCTAGATAAATGCCCCATTTCTTGTAATTAGGAAGAGAAAATTGCTCCCAAAACATGTAGATTTTTTAAAATAAGAATTAATCGTCGTAAAAACAAAGTGTTTTATTATTGTTCGTGGAGATATAACTACAAACCTAACAAAAAATTAAATATAAATAAAATTTTAATATTTGTTTTTTTAGGTGATTTTATTACATTCAAGTACTTTAATTTCGTCATCAGTACGTTATCGAAGCTTAAAAAACATAAAAGTTTGATAAATGGGAAATATTATATAAAAACCCTTGATAAATAATATTAACGGTAGGTACTGTTTAGGACATTTAATTTTCAGCGAATTCAATCAAATTAAGACGTCCGCAAAAATACGAATATCAAAATGAATAATTTCCCCTGGAGGAAACAGTACGGGGCGAATTAATAGTGAGGGTTTCTTAAAAGATTTCGAGATAAAATATCACCTTTCTTTTTCAGGCAATTTAAGTGTTGAAGAAATGAGAGAATTTTTTCTTTCACCTATAATAAATTTGTTATCAGTAATGAATTAAAATGAGGTTATAGAGAGAGCGTGGCATGATTCTTGGAGAGTTTTATTGAATTGAATCTAATTTACATAATTCAAAAGTAACATTCCTTAAATTTGCTGACGCAATACTATTCGCATTATAATTAGCACCAAATTATGATGCTGGTAGATATCTCAGCTAAATTCATTATTTACGTTAGGTTTATCATATTTCAAAATGACGGCTGTCTGTTACATGTCTCAGATACGCGTATAATACAACCCCTGCATATGTATTTTTTATCGGGAACTTTAAACATCATCTGAATCTTATTTGAATTTCAGGTGGTGTTATTTTATTTATTTTTATATGTATAATATATTACAGACTACATTTTTTTATGGATAATAAAATAAAAATTAAAAAAAATATAATTAAATTACGTTTGCTATTTATTATTCTATTGTAAAATTTTGTAACACATTTTACCCAAGACGTAGAATTTGTTGAAATTGTTATGTAAACATGAATTTCTAGCAATTCAATCTATTATACAGAAATCGTACTTCGTTCGGACATCTCCTTTACGAACAGCTTCGGGATTTCCTTTGAATAATTTTTTTCAGATTTAAACTAAATATTCCATTTGTATAAATTAAATCAACGTATTCGCAAAACATACACTATTTAATACGCATACCGGAGCGATGCGCAGCGCGATATTATATTGCATTTATTTACTTAATATTATTGTGTTGCTCACATGTTTGTATATATATATATTTGTTTTGTAGGGCATTCATTTTGAATGTTACGAATTTGTATACATTTTGTATCATCTAATTTCACTATGTATTAGTATAAGTATTGTCACTATGATCAGTATTACAAGTAATATAAGTGTAATAATAAAATATTAGATTGTCCCCCCCAGTCATATTTTTGTATACAAAATTAAGAAATTATTTTACGGCATGCACGGGCCTGATTACTTTGATTCATATCCTGAGATGCAGATTAAATGAAAAGTGGAATCCTTCTATAATTATATTGAGCAAGCTCGAGCAGAATTTTTTGCACGAGAAAGTATTATGCAGATATTAATTTAAATTAAATTTGCGAAAGAGCATGATACGATGCACTAAACTCCTCGTAGGTACTTTTATGTAGAATGGAATCATAGACATAGCATTTGAGTTGTGGATCTATGGGCGACTCTGACTTCTGATTTGAAATAAGATGAGTTTGACTTGGATGCGAAAAGAAAAATATTTTTTAAAATTAATATAAACCCAGAAATTGCAATCATGAAACATCCAGAAAAATATTAGATCCTGCAACTCATCTTTCAACGCAAAATTGTTATCAAAATAGACCCCGAAAGACGGACATCCTGGCTGATGAATCTAAGACAATGATTCAAAAAGTTTGCAGTCAACTAATTTGAGCTACTGAAAATAAAATAATCATCGTTAACAATCGATAATAGGGCTATATTAATAAATTAATAATAATAAATAAATATTAAAATATTAATAAAAATACTATATTCTTATAAACGATTTTGATTCACACCATCTCAAAAGCTTGACACATAGTCTTTATTAGATATTATTAATATTCACAATTATGCGGCGTCAGCCAATTATTAGTAAGTTAAGGAAGTTTAATCGATTATCAATTTTTTCATAAAGACATTTTACACTTTTGTAAACAATCTTTGCGCTCACGAAGAGGCGAGAAGATATATTTATAATAATATTCCAATAATTGTAACTCTTTGTGAGATTGTTTCAATAAAAAACCATTAAAACTTACGTCGCTAGACACATTCTTTTGACAGCTTTGAACGCTATTTTCTGGTAGATATAAAAGTAATGTAAGATGAGAGATATAATATAAAATTAGTAATGATTATATGGAGATAAAAATTAATACAAATATTTGATAACATCTTGATGTTCGAGAGTATTATCTACTTAAATTAGTTCCGTTAGTTAAATAAATCAGTTTGTTCTTGTCCAGTTCTATCAGTTTAAATACTGACCGTTGTACCATAGCGGCCACTATTGCAGATTATTTTCTGCTAATACTTATACAAATCTTATTTTAATTTATTATCTCTGACAGTAAAAAATACACTCGAATGAATTACACTAAACTATTTAATATATTAAGAAGTAGTTCATTTTACTTTTTTTTTTAATGTATAAACTTTTGAATATATGACTCATTTTCTAATAGGATCTATAATTTTATTTGTTGCATTTTGTCAAAATTAAATTATTTTTTTAAAAAAGCTTAATTACCTAGTGGAAATCATAATTGGAAAAAATATTATTATCCGAAAATAATTTGCATCGTGTCGTACTGCCAAAACCTTCACATTATTCTCAAATTTTTAGTTGAAGGTTACTAAAATTTGATTTATATTCAATACAGAATTAATACCTTTTTGTTTCTCAACGTTCCAATTATTGCTGATTGCATTTTGAATGTCTGTAGTTTCCAACAAAAGTTACGTTTCCATTCTGAGCTTTGTAATTGGTTTGCAAACTTTGTTTTTATTGGTTGGTTCACATTTTACCGAACCCATGAACAATGTTTTTGTGAACTAGGATTATGTAAATTAAATAACATCCACAATAATCTAAAAATATAAAAAATAGCACGAGTTTATACCGCCCATTTATTCGCCTTCCTAAAAAAAGAGAGACTTCGCGTCTCCATGACGTAAAGTCTTGTCATCGCCATGGATCCCGGATAAGAAGTAGTAGGAACTCATTTTCTTTGGTGTGGATGAGTTTGGAGTGGGTTGTCCAGGAGAGTTTTTTTATGGAATGTAACTCTAAGGTAGCGGATCGATTGGCGCCATGGGTTGGGCTTATTATGGAGTTTTACTATTCCTAGTGTAGAAATTTATCTCCAATTTAGATGGGTTCAGGTCCAGGCGCCAACGTTCAAACCACTTTTGGAGTTTATTATGTTTTGTTATAGTTTTCGGATGATCAATTTGATGGAGTATAATTGAACTAGGATGGCAGTATCATCAGCATAAAGGGCAGTATGGGAGGGTCATCATGGAATGGGAAGTCATTTGTGAAAACGTTGAAAAGGGTAGGGGAGAGAATGGTGCTTTGGCGGACTCCCGCTGTCATGAATCGGGTGGAGGAGTGAGTTACCTATTTTTAATAATGTATAATAGCATGCAATTGGGGGTGTAGGCCGAATTGGTAGAGTTTTAAAACCAGATCATTATGCTAAACTTTATCGAAGGCTTTTGCGACATCCAGAAAAATGGCGCCTGTTGAGAGTCTGTTGCGAAAACCTTCTGTAACGATCTCTGCTACCCTTAGGAGTTGGTGGAGAGTTGAGTGTTGATCTCTGAATCTGTGTTGGACGTTATGTGAGAGTGAGAATTCTTCAATGTGTGCTAGAAACCTCGCGAGCAAAACAAGTTTGAACATCAGGCTCTGCAGCGCCTTTTTATTAATAATATTTTCTGAATTTATGTTGTTTAACGTCTCTATTTTAGTATGCCATACATCGTTGAAGTTGGTTCTTAATGCAGCACGGATCTGCGGGAGGAACGAGAAGTCTCCGAAGATAGTCAGTCTTCTTCGGACCTCCTCTATCGTATCTTTATTAAAATGTAATATATAGGTATGTTTTTCATGATAAACTTTCTATTATAGATGTTATCATCTATCTATCCGTATGAAATAGTTTGTGCTTGTTAGGTCTAGTCACGTTAGACACACATATAGTTTGACTGATTAATTGGCGAGACAGTAAACTATCAAGTTAGTTCTGTTTTATAGCGATTAGTTTATTTTTAAAAATAGTAATAAAACTAACACATCCGTGGTGCTTTATTTATATATTTTAAATCAATTTAAAACAGTATTAATAAAAACAATTGGAATGTAAATAAATATAACGTTAAAAGTTTAAAAATTAACGAAAATGAGTATTTATTATGAGACCCGTTCCGAGTTTGTAACTATATTATTTTTATTACGATTCATTAATTTTTTTTTTCAAATGTAGCTCGCAAAAAAGTTTTAAGGTCTTCAAATGAAGTTGAATATAGATTTTACTCGCGAGATGTATTATTCTTATTTAATTATACGACTGTATTATTGAATTCGATAGAGACACTCGTTTAAATTAGTTGGATTAACGTTTTAACAATTAATTGAGATTTTTTATAGATAGATAAATGTATGGTCTCTATGTCAAAGGTATCTCTTATATTGATACTTGTCACTCGGTCCAATACTCCCCTAAGAAAACTCATTTCGGCAGATTGGATTTTTTTCTCACTCTCTCTATAAGGATTCATATAAGGTAACCGTATATTAAAGTGTAGTATAAACAGCTTTAAAAATTGACAGTTTGACATTTAACTTTATCTCCGCACTATAGAGGTGAATGTAAATCCCCACTAGCATCCGTAGCATGTAAATCTCCACTAGTATCCATAGCATGTAAATCTCCACTAGTTACCGTACCATCTCCCGTCGCTATTGAATTTGTCGACCTTCTTTAGATACCTGGTCTTGATACATTTCTACTACAATTACATCTGTTTTAATTTTAATCCCTACTTTTTATTTATTCTTTATTACATGTATATTCATTTTAATTTTATTTTTTGTCAAACCAAAAGGATTGCTTTTTACATAGTTAAATATTTTTTTTTATAAATAAAATATTACAAGGGGGAAAAAATTAAATAAAGAGATAAACAATTTCTACAGGATATCACAGACCTAGTCCACAGTATTTTATAGGTGGTTACCTGAATATAATATAATATAATAAGGAAATAAAAAATTAGATACGAATATGTTCGTTCACTTTGCATTTTAAGGTGGTCATAATTTAAAAAAATGTTTAATAGGTCTTTATCAATTTTTTTCATTATTATTGAGTACACCCTTCACTAAAATAACTCATCCTTTCTTGTAGGTGTTCTTGTGTAGATGCCGGTCTCACCACGCCAAAATTATACTCATGGCTTAGGAATAACAAACTCCCACTGTTTTTCTGTAGGTCATGCTTGGGGAATTTATTAATTTTATTGAATTGAGGTATCAAATATATGGTGCCGGAAAACTCGAAAGAAATAAAACACACAACACACACAGAGCTCAAATGTTCATGTACACCTTTGTTTTGCGATTTATTACATATTTTTTATATTTTCTGTCGCCGTGTACACGTGATAGAAATAGGGTTAAGTATATTTATGTACAGAGAAAAAATGGTTTATTGGAACTTATATTGCTTTTAGGAATATGTATTTTTAATATATGGCTTTTATAGTGTAAGTATGTATGTAGTTATAAATTTATAACAATGAAAAAACAAACGCATCGACTAAGACAAATGTTGGTAATCATATAAAAATATAAAATGACAACTAACACATACATTTAAAAAATTAACAGATATAAACATAATTATAAATATTTATAATTTAGAAAATTCAAACATATTTTTTGTAGATACCGTGTTTATAACGGATTTCAAACGACAATCTCGCCCACTGACATTAAAATGCTAAGCGGCATCAATACATTATTACAATGTGCAAATTACGTATGGTATTACTCACACTAATATAATAGTTCTTTATAAATAAAAATTGGAATAAATATGTAATAATTATTTTACATGAATTTAAGATTCTGTTTTAGAAATATTTTTCTATTAATAACGATAATTTACAAAATTGTCATAATATTTTTCGTAACGATCAACTTTGGTTATTAAAAAATACTTGTGTTTTTTATGAATAATTTGTAAAAAAAAGATCCAGTATTTAAAAAAACTGAAAAATGACGTTCTAGAACGGGTTTTAAATATTAGTATTTAATATTTATTTCTAATAATATTGTTGTATTGAAATTTTTGTTAATAATTAATATTGAGATATACCTATTTTTAAAGAAAAAGTTTCTCTTTGTAGATATATTTCATAATTCGTACACAAAGAGCCCCGATCTGATGTCAGTTCCTTATGTTAATAAAATAAATAACTGATCAATACGGATTTTCTGTTCCAGCCGTCTGCCTAAATGTTAAAATTAATAAACTTTCACGTTTTCCTGGAAGAAGATATCCTAAAAGCTACGTTACCAATACAACAAATTTCCTCTCCAATTTATTATTAAAGGAAGACTTTGTCTTTATTTTCTGATGAGATTATTGTAGTCGATATAAATTTCGCTTTAAAATATCAGTACCAATAGTGATAAAATAAATAAATTATGAATACAAATATGAGGAAGTTGTAAATGAATGTGAAGAATTTAAAGTAGCTGGAAGAGTTTAATTAGAGAATGTGGCGAATTTCACCATCTCACAAACGAATCAGATTTTTTCTCGTATTCACTAAAAACATGTTCTGCTTTAGATATTTTCTATCGCAAATTATTATCATTAATATCATCTTAATTGGAGTTTAATCTATTTATGTTATTTTATCTTACATACGCAAATAATGAAGCAAATCTTTATATTGACGTACATGTCGGTCTTGCAGTTAAGAAACTTGCTAGTGATCGGGAGTTTGAGCCTTGTTCCGGGAGACGTCCAGCAAAACGTCAAGCTAAGTTTAAAAATTGTAAGAATTATAAATAGTAAAGGTGGTAATGTAGTAAGTAAAAGAAAAATGGAACAGAATGTGTTTAGTGATTTTATTTACGAGTAAATTTTAAATATATACATACAAACCAATAAAATATTATTATGAACGAGTAAAGTTTTCTATTAAAATTAATATTTAAAATGAAATACATTTTTAGGTTTTTATAAAATCAATTATTTAAGGTGGCTATATAAAGTAAATGAAGATATATCTTCTAGTTATAACGAATGTGTTATACTTTTAAAATCAGCAATATTATCTTTGTGGTTAAGATTCATATTTTTATTTATTATCTTTGTTTTATTAACCACTAAAATGAGTTTAAATACGTCTACCGGTTTCGAAAAATACCATTTTCTTCTTCAGGATGTCATAACTAACTAAAACATATATTGTTTCTTTGACAGAATCTCAAAACGGGTAGAAATTTTAATATAAGAGTAAGGGAGCATTTGAGATGTTTGAACAATAGTGGGTTTTCAGAATTTTCTAATCATTTGATAGAAAATGGTCATGA
The DNA here is from genome assembly GCA_031772225.1 of Eubasilissa splendida. NCBI lineage: Eukaryota > Metazoa > Arthropoda > Insecta > Trichoptera > Phryganeidae > Eubasilissa > Eubasilissa splendida. The sequence goes on along the minus strand of CM062853.1, from coordinate 24,431,407 downwards.
TTTTGATAAAAAATTGGGATTGTTAATTTTGCATATAAACGGTGTTGGTCACAAATTAAATAATTTGGAATCGTTGGAGATAAATAAAGCGTGTAAAACTAATCAAAAAATTATAAACAACCAACTAAATTTAACTACGAGTCCCATTCTAAAATTTTTTCCTAAAAATTATTCGAGTAAATTTGTATTAAGTAATGATTTGAGTTAGGTAAAAAAAATATTTTTTTTAAATAGATTCCGTCAAAGAAACAATATATGTTTTAGTTAGTTATGACATCCTGAAGAAGAAAATGGTATTTTTCGAAACCGGTAGATGTATTTAAACTCATTTTAGTGGTTAATAAAACAAAGATAATAAATAAAAATATGAATGTGTTAATTGAAATAAATTAAATAATCAACATTGTTCTACACCAAATTTGGTGATATTTCATCAAATAGTAAGCTTAATAACCCCTTAATAATTCTACCGATGGACATTCAAAGGAACCCTTTAAGATCAAGATCTTATGCTATTACAATTGCCAATAATCGTTTATTAGAAATCATAATTAATGTAACGGATCTTAGTTTAGTCCTACCATCCCTCTCTCATTTCTCTCATTTTACTCATTACAAATAAATAAATTGTTTTAAACAGCCTTCTTTAAAATAACCTATATACAATATTTATTCATGCGTTACGGTTGTATTACATACATTTTTCATTCCCTAGTGTTGACATTTTTCTAAAACAATTTAAAAACGTTGCCAAAAGACAGTAATTTTTTTCTTTAATATAACTTACTTAATATCACGCTGTTTTCCCGCGGGGGTAGACAGAGAGGATAGAGCGCCACACTCGTATGTCCTGACACACAGTTCTCGCTTCGTCCACATTCATACAAATTCACCGATTACTGAGGCTTTTAACAGGACCATCCTTCAGTATCTAGTTTATCTGGTCGTGTCAAGTCTTCCGCAGACGTTCTCTATTTTTGGTGCTATCAACACTTGCGTTATATATCTTTCTTAACATTTTATTCTCATTCATCCATTTCATGTGACCAAACCACCTAAGTGATCCATTTTTAATCTTTCTCATTATACTAAGAATAGCTTTAAATTCTTTTATTATTTCTTCATTATTTACTCTGTCATAAATGGATCTGCCACACATACGCCTAAGCGATCTCATTTCCACTGCATTCTACTTTCGTTCCTCTTCTTCCAGCTTCGGGACTCACTTCTATACATCAGTGTCGGTACCAGGACTCTAGTATGTACGGCTTTTTGCCTCCGTTAACATGTTCCCATTAGCTATAATTCCATTCAAAGGGCCGTTCACTTTGTTTCCTGCAGTCACCCATCTTTCTACATCTTTCTCAGTCTTTCCGTTTCTATCAAAATTTCACGTAAAATATAATATTATAAATATATAAAACTCTTAAATAAAATGTTTTCATTATGTATATAAATTTCCAACAATAATAACGAATATTTAGCATAAATGATATTAAAACTTTAATATTTACTAGCTATGCTTTTTACATTATTTAAATTACTTATTGTTATAACTTAAATAGATTTTTAAGTTATAACAAAAGGTTCGGGCCCGTAAACTAGATATAGTGATAATTTAAAATAGGGTATTTTAGAGAAATATTATTATATAAATTGTTTTAATTCCTGCTGCCATTTTGAATTACTTCACTAGAGTTCGTATTAAGCAATATCTATTATATTCTTTTATTTATGGCGATATCTGCGAATTGTCAAATCAATTTTGCCGATATGTTAGTTTGATAATATTCAAATGTATTTTCAATGTATGTATACCTAATTACCTAATATTGTAATATACCTCATTATGTAAATTTGCTTATACTGGATCATTTAGTACGCTACATATATAATCTATAAAGTAAATGCGTATAATAACAGTTTTGCTTTGTACATTTTGTTTACCAAAAGCAATACTATATCGCGTATTGCTTATTGAAACATGTTAGTAAAAGCTACATGTTTAATACAAATAAATCAACACATCATTTTTTTATAATACTAAAAGTTTATATAATACATTATTTGCAATACTAATCTTTTCAATTAACTAACGAAATATGTATTACCTATTTTTAATGCAAGTATTTCTGCAAGTATTAAACAATTATCAGTCAAACTTTTCGTTTAATTGAAAAATGAAGGAATATCGAACGTCATTGTATGAAATTGTAACATAAAATAATATAAGGCTGGTAAGGCTTCAATATTTTAGATAGATATATTGTACGTGAGCTAACCATAGTTTAACTAGAAACGTTTTTTTTTGATGTATTCAAATATTTAGATAGTGCAAAATAATTTACCGGTCTGAATCAGTTTGAATTATTCAACCACCAGTTATAATAAATAATAAATTCTAATGTGTCCACGAGACGTTTTTTATTTGTTTAACATATTCATTAGTTATTATACGTTTATTCTTGTTTACTTGCCTTTTTGGAGACCAGAGACCGTATCGTGGTAGGCACTATTTTATCTTATATCATTAGCATCTATAATGACATTATATGGGAGTAATTAATACATGCACTATTAAAATAATTCTCATATACAGAGTGTAACAGACCTAGTCCACAATATTTTATGGGTGGATACCTGACTAAATTACGAACCGAAAATGTTCAAGAAACATGTGCAAATTCTGCACTGTTACGTAAAATATTATTGTTTAAAATTTTTACAAAATCGGGTTAAGCTTTATGTCTATATACTTCGAAATAAGTACTTGTGAAATTGTTCCATTATTAATGAATATATTTGCTTTAGGCTCCAAACCTAACCTAACAAAAAATAATCTAGCCGCTCAAAATCCGATGACTCTTAATTTTTTGTATTCAATTTTATTAATTAATTAATCGAAATAATCGCATAATAACGATTTTTTTGAAATTCTCAATTCTTTGACATGATTGAAATTAGGCACATATCTCATGAACATTTTCAACTCGTAATTTATACAGGTATTTTACCAATAAAATATTGTGACACTAAACTAAGAAGCTTCGCAAATGAATTATTTTCAGTTATTTATTTTGAACTGTTTCCATTGATAGTCAGTGGGTATCAACCATCCCGCCCCATACAACAATTCCATACTGAAATATGGTTTTGAGCTAGGGAAAAATATAAAAATTTAAAAGATAATTTGTCCTTAGTAGGAATATGTAAATTATAACAACTGTATTTTTAATTAGAAAAGTCTATTTAACGTTTTGGTTTAATATTATTCTTAAATAATATTACGCTTTTCCATCTATATCTATGACTTTCTGGATATAGCGGCCGTGACGACATCATTAGTGTCATTTGCTTCCGTAGGCTATAAAGTGCTTCTTTAAACAGTCAGGTCCGTGAGACTCCTGCATCTCATTTATGTATAATGGTCATATCGCGTCGCACTCTATGGTTTCTTTCCTTATCTATGTCGCTGTCAAATGTGAAATTAAAGTTTTGTTCGTATTTCTCACGTTTGTACAATTCCAGGGAGAGAAATACACGATTCTGCTACTCTGATTGTACTAACAGAAAAGCAAGCTTTTTGCTGCTAGTAATGTTATATTAGACAACAATTTGTTAGTAGATACAGTAATTTTCATTATCATTATATTATATTTCCATCATTATTAATCTTTATGTATATCAAAAGAAATGTTTTTATATTCGTTCAGTGAGAATAGTGCTATGTTTTGTCAGAGTTAAGTGTTAAAAAATTGATATCTAATTATATTTTTTATAACTTTGAAGGATCTTTGCCGTAATTGTATTATCGGAAATTAACTTGTTATATGTTTTATGAATCACACATCTTTTATACAATAAATCAACAGATTGCTTAGCTCGATGTGGTAAGTCTATCCACGGCAGATCTCCAGGCTACATGAAATTGGTTAATTTATTTCATTTTATTTTTGTAACATGGCCCTTATTCACGGAAACCGATACAATTACAAATACATCTCTAGTACACAGACGCTGTGGTCTTTGCGCAATAAACATGATTAAGCGATGGTCACGAGGAGATGGCGGGGAGGTAAAGGCTCTCAGGTCAGCCGCTGGAAGGGTTGTAGAACCGGCCAACCGTTGCCAGAAGTCTAAATTTATTTCAACAGACATTTGAGGTGGCAGGCCCAAAAGCGTAGAATTCTTTACTCTTCATCATCATAAGAAACAGTGCATCGGAGACTTTATTTAAGAAGAGCCTAAAAACGCACCTTTTCCAAAAATCATTTCAAATTACAATTTTCAATCTTAAAAACAAATATAATGTAGGACTATAAACAGTTTATGTACACTCTTGAAATGAAATTTTTTACGAAAATGGCGCCATACAAATTATTCTATATTATATTATTAGTATTAAATTAATTAAATTAAGCTATACATTTTTAAACATTTATTACATTTCAAACACATCAGAAAAGAGAAATGGAAGTTCTTATTACTATTTATATCTAACCTTATCTAAAATGCGGACGCATTAATATTATTTCCATTGTAACGTCATTTAAAATTTAAAAAATTGACAAACATTTTTTTTTACTACTGTTGGTAAATTTAAACTGAACGTAAATTATTAATTACCTGATATTTGACGTTTGACATACAACAAACATGAAGTGAGGTGCAAGACAGCAAATATCTGAGGTAAGGTGTGTACACGAGGACTACGAAAGACGAAAGTTGTCTCCAAAGAATCGGGCCTTCACGTTAGCATAAAATTTAAAATGTTTGTTTGTAAGAAAAAATAAAATAATTAATTCATAAGTAAGTTTCAAATATCTCTTTGATATTTTTTATTTTAATATAGACTTTATTTTAACATAAAAAACAATCTTTATTAATTTTATTTCAGTATTATCTTGTGTTATTTGAACTCAATCAATTTTGGATTAAATGTTTCTTACTAACATACAATTTATGTGCCTCCAGTGCTAGTTTAGCGTATTTTGTCTTTCTGTTTAAAATCTCCCTCCTTATCCAACTCCATTTTCATTCCAAACATTTTCCAAAAATGTAAAACTCCTTCTACACAGATTCCGCCCATTTGAAATTTTACCCTACTCGTTTCAAGGCGTACCGTGCCGTACATTATTTTCTAAAATTGTTCCGTAAAAGCAACGGACATTTTAAAACATTTTTCGGGAGACTAACGATTCTGGCAAGCGAGTGTTTCCTCTCGACATTTTTTTTTTCAGATTTATTTCGTGAATCTTAGTGCCAAATATTGATTTCACCCATTGTCGAGACCTGTGTAATCTTTAGAATTGAACATTTGATTTAAAGATTATATGCTCTGATGAGTACTTTGATTTAGAATTAGCATTGAATTTAACATTGTGGCAACATTTTATATTAATAATAAGAAAACATTTTTTATACCACTATTTATTGATAACTCAACATGTTTCGGGGCAATGGTCCCTTCTTCAGGATACAACGTACCTATACTAAAATTAAAATTGCAAGTATAGACATAAACAAAACTGTAAATATAAGTCGTGGAAGAGAATAAGAAAAAGGGTGAGGGTGAAAAAGAAGGGAGGGGAGTGGGCGTAAACAATTAGGAACTACTGTGAAAATAAATTCAAAAGGCGGTTATTTGCAAAAATAATTTGTTTATTTATAATGTTTAATTCGTTAATAACACTTTTCTTATTTCTAAAACTTCTAATTTATCTAATTGTAAACCTCTGGTATTTTGTATGTAAAATTTCTAAACCCTTGTTAATGTTAAAATAATGGTTTGTTTCCACAAGGTGATTGGAAAATTCAGAATAGTTGTTGCTATTTAAACAACTCAAGTGCTCTTTAATTCTAATGTCATAATTTCTGCAAGTTTTACCTATATGAAAATGATTGCGATCATTGAAAATTAATTTGTAGACCCCCGATTTTTTTTAAATATCCACCTTCTTTCTTATCCTCTCACATCACTTATATTTAATTTTAGTATAGGTGAATTATATTTTGAAGAAAGAACCATCGGCCGCAAAACACGTGGAGTGTTTTCTTATTATTAAATAAAGTGATATTTGATAAATTAAAAATTAATAAAATGTTACAACTGCCTGTCTGTTTGCTATATAATTTTACATGCTTTAACTGATATAAACCAAATTTTGCATTGTTACTCTTTTGGACCCTGCGAAAAACAATAGGTATTATGAACTCAAGTAGCAGGACATTAACAATACTCACAGAAACAAGGTCGTGCTCTGGGTATGGGGAGGGGGGAGAGGAACTTGGCTGCTCATAATTTTGCATACCTCGTTATTATTCAGGCCCTACACAAATTAAAGGTACTCCGTTTCCCCTCCCCTAGATCTGAATTTAAAATGTTGACTAAATTTAAATCCCGGGCAATGCTGAAAAGGGATCGCTATGTATGCAGTTTGATTTTGATAGTCTTTCTATAATGTAAATTTTAGAGAAAATTGTAGTTAAGGTCATTTGGGTTAAATCTAAAATAATATAGCCTCTACTAATGCTTATTTATGTTATTATAAGCTATAAATCTTTTGTATTATGTCATTTTGAGCTATAAATCTTTCATAATTACACCATTAAGCTAATAATATTTAAAAACATGTACTAGAGATCAGACGGGTACTAACTCACAATATACCTACGCTAAAAACTATTATTAATAACATATTAAATATAAATAAAAGTCCATCTTTTTGAATAACGCTTTCTTTATAGACATAGGAATGTATAACAATTTTTTTTATAAATTGCTCAATTTTCACACTTTAAAAATAAACGTATATATTTTGTAACTGCAGTTAATTAGAAAATCAAAGCGATAGGACATTTTAATTGAAGTGGCACGATCGGAAAAGTAAAAAAATAAAAATCAAAGTCCAACATTTTTATTTGATTAATCTATTTTCAGATATTATATTAATCAAAGAATATAAATGAATTCGATTTCACAAGATACAAGTCATAATTATCGAATAGGATGTAAAAAACTTTTTTTTAAACTGACTTGATTTTTTAAACAAGGTGAAAACTACCATAAAAGAATACAAATCGGTTAAATAGTTTAATAAGATTATATGCAAATGAGAGAGACAGCATACATATACAGATAGACGGAACATTAAGGGTGAGGGGTGGAGTAAAATACAGTGTTGATGGATATTAAATTAATTTTAAAAGAAACATCAATTAAAATCAATCTAATATCCATCAATACTGTATTTTACCCTCCAATAATGTTCCGTCTATCTGTATATGTATTATGTCTTTCTCTTTTGCATATAATCGTGCATTCTGTCTCCATTGATGTTCTATCTTACTGTACATACACATAATACATTTCTGTCTCCCTCTTTATGTATATATAAGTGCACTCTTTTTATATTTATGATTAGTTATAAATACGTCTTGATGAAGCTTGAGATAAGCAAAACCGGTTGACGTATAATAAATTTCGTGGTTTCATACAAAGTGATTGTAGTTTATTTAATCTAATATGTTAAACCACAAAGTGATTGCTTTCTACGAAAATATAAAAAATAATAATAATTCAATATTTCGGATATATAGTGAGACATTCAGAGAAGTGTGAGATCTTTTACCTCATTATGCAGGGAATGTTTGCTGGAAATCGGGGTTCAGGAAGAAGGAGAACATCGTAGCTGAAGAACCTAAAGTAATGGTTTGGCCAGTCTACTATTGAGTTTTTCCGGGTCATAGTAAATTAGTGATGATGGTCAACATTCGTTGATTGGATAAGGTGCCAGAAAAAGAAAGATTAAAAATTTAAACCTTTAAACCTACCAATGTATCTACCCAACCAATACTGAGTGGGCCAACATGGACTGACTGATGTAAAATGCATATAACTTTTGTAATTTTAATATTAATTATAAAAAAAAAATTACTACATGAAAGTATACTTTGTTCATTTTTTTTTAATCTATGTGTGGAAAATAACACTATTTTCTTGTTGACAAATAATTGCTCTTTCTAAAGTATTTTGCATTACATTACGCAACATTTCTGCCTCCAAATTAGTTATTTCTGCACGAATATTTTGTTTAAGCTCCTGAATTGTTGCTGGTTTGTTCATCTAAACTCGCCCTTTTAAGTAGCCTCACAAAAATAAATCAGGCGCCGTCAAATCTGGGGAACGGGGAGGTCAAGCAAACTCTGTATTTTTTTAAATTAGCCGGTCACCGAAAATAGATCGTCGCGAAACATAATAAAATTCAATAATTTTAACATGATCTTGCACTGGGTATGTAGCCATTATAACTTTCATAAACTAATGCAAAAAAATATATAATTAAAAATAAACCCCACCAAAGTTATAAATTTTTAAAACAGTCAGCACAAGTAGTCCCACCGTTTACCTACTTAAAAAAAAACAAAAATATATTACATATGTATGTAATACAATTTCAGTAGATACATATTGTGTTCAAAAAATGGCATTCCACGGAACGTGAAATGGGAACTCGACTTTCTTCTGAATATTTCAATAGAGTTAATAGATCATGAATAAATGAAAAGATGGAGGTTCGGGAAATCCAACATTATCAAATTATACAAAACCCTCCTCATCCCATTATGAACGTTTCTTGGAAAACGTATTTGTTGTGTGGCTGTACATTTCGCTTTAAAGAAAATATAAATATGTACTCAAATTTGTACTCTGATGGAAAGTAGGTACAGGGTGAATATTATGTTCCCGGCCGATTTTATTAGACCGCCATTTTAGTTTGGCAGATATTAGTTTTTTTTTTGTCGTAGAGAGTGGTTGATTACAATTTATTATGGAGCATCTAACGCTACAACAACGTGTTGAAGGAAGGTAATGAAACATTTTATCAAAATAATGGTAATGGTGTAACCATTAATGGTAGTCGCTATCGTCACATGTTGGAAAACTTCTTGGTGGGTCGATTGGGCCAGCGACACCCCGAAGATATCGATTGGCCTTCTCGGTTATCTGGTTTGACGGCTCCCGACTTTTTTTTTTGAGACTATGTCAATAAGCCAACAATATTTTTGATGCTACAGGACAATATTCTAAACGAAATTCGTAACTAAATTTAAAAAATCTAATTAGTTTATATTATTATTGAGTTCTGCTTTTTGTGTAAGCATTATTTAGATGTTACAGCTGTTTTGGCGGTTAAGAATAAGAATATTAACATACATCGGTTCCATCGAAACCACCTAATTACCTATAGAGAAAAAGGTAACTAAAATCATTTAAATAAGTGGATTATACGTAGTTTATCCACCGTTTGAAAATGGCCTAAACCGCCTGAATAACTGTAACATTTAAATAATACCTGCGCAAACTAGCAGAACTCAATAATAATATTTTTTATAATTTGATTATCTAAATTAAATTAAAAATAAACATAGAGTTCTACAAAATAAACACAATAACAATAAATAAAAAACTAAATGAAATTGCTGAAATAACACGTGAAATGTGCGAGAATGTTATGAGAAATATGGATAAAAGAACAGACATTTGTGCCGCTATCAGAGGCAGTCACTTGCCCGATGTCATATTTCATACATAATTGTAATAAACCAATTAATTGAGAAATAAAAACAAAATTATAAAAATGTGTTTTATTTTCTAGTTATTCAAAAATTACATCGCCTTGCAACATAATATTCACCCGGTATATACAATTCGATTATTATTACGATTTTTTTAAAATTATTATTTCTGTGCCAAACCTATAGGAAAACGTTTTGCGTATATAAGATTATTGTGCTTTTGAGCTATGATAATAATCTTATGTACGTTGATCTTACATATATATAGGTTTCTAAATACACAATTAAAGCTAAATAGAGGTATCTTTTCACTACGGATAACATGTCAATCAGAACCGAGAAGAACAACAAGGTTCCTTCATCTTCTTTAATGACCCTGCAGCTATTTAGTATTAACTGCCTGCTTAATGAGTATAAAAAAGCGAGATCGACAAATTTATATATATGAAATACAGTTGAGATCGGATGATATGCGAGGCGGCAGATATAGTTGGATTATTGCAGATTGCGTGTTCGGAGTACACGAGGTATGGTACAAAATGACGATTCTGGGAACGCTTGGGATTACAACGGCTAGTGAGATTTAAGGTGATATAAACACGAGTGCGGGAAAAGATCTTCACAAGACAGAGTAGTGCAATTAATAACACAGATTTTTAACGTCACATGATTTTTTCACAACCTTGATTTCAAGATTGGCGAGATAAAACTTATATATGACGGAAGAACGATCCGGCCTGCACGAGGCCTGAGTGGTTTTTGTAGTTTTTGCCTATGCAAAACGGGAGAAGCGGAAATCTACAAGGGAATCTTTCTATGCAAAAATGCGACGGGTGACATGAAACAAAAATGGAACAATTGCTTAGGAGAGAACTTACGTCATAAAAATATACCTATGACACCATCACTAACTGTTTGTGCCCAGATAAATTGCACGTTGAACTAACCTACATTCTATTATTTGGGAAGTTTGCTGTAATTCATTAGCACAATCAATGTTTTTGTTTTAGACCGATATATCTCTTTCAAGTGAACGATACCAAATATTTTATTTACACAGAGATTCAGAATTGATGTGTTTACGTGTGTATGAGAATGTACGAAGCACGTTGGGAAAGTATATAAATTATATGTTGAAATCAGAACACCTGCCCGATAGTTTCACAGCGTGTTAATTCGGACAGGAAAACCCGACAATAAATCGTTGTTCCCCACATTCCGCAATCCGCAGACGCAAGTCGGGTGGGAGGTAACAATTGATTTCGATAAAGGTTGGAATTCTGAGAAGATTAAAAAGAAGGTTGTTGAATTAAAACTTTTCCAATTCGTTTTTGAAAAACCTATTAAAAGTTACGATGTAATTTAGGAAAAATGTAAAATAAATCTTATTAACTTGTTTCTACTAAATTCATTAGATTATTATTTTTTTAAAAACGTTTTACCTTTTGTAAATTACTTAAAATCAATTAGTCGTCATTATATGCTTGAATATTTGAAAATGAAATTTGATAAAGTTACGCTGATGATAAAAAATGACCTATTTTTTATATATATATATTTTTTATATATTGTACAGAATGTTCGAAAAGTATCTGTACCTACAATTCCATAAGTATAAACAAAGAAGAATGGGGGTTTTATTTTAAGTATTGTAGCACTTGGAATAGATCTCCCATACCTCAAATCAGTAGTACATACAGTAATTATTATTATTAAGTATTAATTATCTATTTTTAATTTTCCATGTATATGTAAAACAATGTTCTTCAATGGATTTATGTTATATGATTTTTTTATGAATAAAGAAAGCACTTAAGGGACGCTGGAGGGTTTAAATTTTAAATCTTAATTGCTATTAACCACATTGTATTTTTTCTCCTTTTTCTTTTTGCTTATACTTAAATATTTATCTAAACTAAAGTCGCGTATTTTTATAAGCTTTAATGAGTGGAACCGACAAGGAAGCCCTAGCTTCTAAACCGGTCCCAGGAAAGGGTTGGCTCCCTTCCCTCCAGCTGTCCTTTAAAAAAAATAAGTACATTTATTATATCAGGATGAACTTCAAATCAATAAAGGAACATACCTATTTTTAATGTAATTTTTATAAATTAAAAAGTAGTTATTTCATATATCAGACTACATTGTATTCAAGCCATAATGCATTTTATCAATTTATAAAAAAAGAAGTCATACAGTCTCAATACTCGAGATGATTCTCAACGACTCCCCACGGCCTGGAAACCGTTTGTTGTAAAACAAATACTTGTGAATCCAGTCCATACCAGTTGTCGCCCATACGAAACCACCAACTGTACTTTATACCCTATTCTTCGACGAAAACTCTGGATGTTCAACCTGTAGCACACGTTTTGCCCATTAGGAAGATGCAAAAAAGGTTGAGAAAATAATAACACACTTACTGAACCAACTCATAGATGGTGCCAGTGTCAGTGGAGTTGAGAGAATAATAATAATCTTAATTAATTATATATGGCTCTAGAGTTACTCGGAACTGTCATATGAAGAAAGATACAAAATTGGTTTGACTTCAAACTAAATCTTGACTCGACTGTGCGAGATTTATATCTCCTGCAAAAAAGTACAGTTGTATCGTAACTTGTTGAGGTGACTCTTTGACGATGGCATGTGTTACAGTGCCGAATCGTCGGCCTAGCATCTACCAAAAACGTGCTTTAACGTATAAGAGGTTTCAGTTCCAAATATATATTTATTCTTAATATAGTGCATATATATGCTTTAATATAAATAAGATCAAAATGATTATTTTTACTAAAATTTATCTAACACAGATTTAGTTTTATTTTGAATATATGTAGTATCTCCTTTTTTTCTTATATCATCTGGGATTTCATTGAAGATCTTCATCGCACTATACATCATTGATTTCTGAGATTTAGCCTTCTTTCTGAATGGCAGTCCAAGTCCTACCTTCACATACAATACTTATACGATTTGGTTATACGTTCATATCGCACATCCCATAGAAAAGTGTAGCAAGTCAAATTTGAAAGATTTACGTTTTATTTCGGAATGGTGAAGTAAACATGATTCTCTACGTCCCATGAAAACCATATTAAAGTTAGTTTACCATTGTGTATATTTTTGCTTATTCATCATTACTTGGAAATAGTAGAATTTGCGTTCCTACGTAGTAACATATGTCAATTCCATTCAAAGGTGTAATAATTCAGTATTTATCATTAAAAAAATTAAAATTCTTATAACAAATAACAGTACCGTTGTTAAAATTTATAAAAAGGTTACGTACTACCAAATATTTAATTTTATTTAATTCTTAACATAGTGCATATATAAGCATTCTTATATATGCTCTAATATAAACAAGATTGAAGTCTTAAATATGAATTATTATTATAGATTAATTATAAAGATATACATATAAAATCAATTTTATCGAAAAATATTATTGTTGCGCTACCGGGATTCGAACCCGGATCTCATGAATTGATAATTCTGGCGTCTGCTATCAGTTTAGGTCTTTGAGATTCTGTAAAAATAAGGTAGATGGCTCTTTCAAATAATGGAACGATTAAATGTATTAATATCAAAAAGGTAACATATAGGTTCGAAAATTGTCGCTAAAAATATTGTCGCTGTAGCATAGTTGAATAATGCACCTTCCCCGATTAGGAAAGAGATCCAGGTTCGAATCCCGGTGGCGCAACAACAATATTTTTCGATAAAATTGATTTTATATGTGTATATCTGTCTAATTAATATATTTAATTCATATTTAAAATATCACAGACCTATGTTCTGAATAATTACAACTTCACAATAAGAATGTGTTCTTCTAAATAAGATTGAAGTCTTTTATTTTACTAAAACTTATTTTTTACATATCAGGTGAGTTTCACTTTAAATTTATTCAATTTCTCCTCCTTTCTTATGTTTTCTGGCATTTCATTAAAAATCTTTATCGTACTATACATCACTGATTTCTGAGATTTGGCCTTCTTCCTGAATGGCAGTCTCAGTCTATCCCTTCTGCTTGTATAATGCTCGTGCTGATGTTGATTTGCATCAATTTTTCGTATAAATTCCGCCGATATATTCTTATTCAGAATTTTATAAAGAAATACCGTTATATTAAAATATATTTTCTAGTTAAAGGTCATCATATTCAGATCTTTCAGCATTGCACTGTTCCGAGTACATCTATTTTATCTGAGAATTATTCTCAAAGTTTTATTTTGAAACACTGATAATTGTTGCATTATTTCTTCATTAGCCAAAAACAAAATGCTGCAAAATATATAGACAAAGAACTAACGCGAATTCCTTGTTTGAATATTCGCATTTTGGTGTCACCCAATTTTGGTACCACTTACGTAATCAAATAGCTCCGAGCCTTTTTTTAAATATATGACTCAATTGGAACGAAAATTAAAACGTCGGTAATATAATATGTATTAATGTAAAAAAATATGTCTTATTTACACAAAGATTTAATTTTTGAAGAGTAAATACTTTTAATGTTGCATAAATGTGTCATAAACTATCGGATTTATGTTTTCACAAATAATGTGTGTAATATTCCCTTCGTTTCGCTACTAATGTTCCGAACCCCTCTTTCTATATGTATACTTTATTTCCTGTCTATTAACTTATCGTCCTGTGAAAAATGGCTTATTTTATTTTCGCTCTTATGTAAAATTTATTATTTTGACTTACCACACTTCTCTATGGAATGTGCGATGTTTAAATATTAAGTTGTTCACTTCAGTCAGCCGTGAAATTATCCAGCAAAAAAACGTGAAAAGGAAATTCAAAAAGGGAGATAAAATATATATGGTGTTGTACCGACACCGTTTTTTTAGTTCGGAGACACCAACACAGGGCGTAGATGCTTGAGACGTACTTGAATGCTGTTAAATATTGAATGTCATCATCCCTATGGTAAAGGCATTGTTTCACACATTTCTAGACTGGTAACATATTATTCATCGTTCTTCACAAAAATTGGTTTGACCACAAAATGAGATAGAACGAGACGGAGAACAAAAAACCATATGAAGTATGTACTTTATAATATGGATTTTTAATTAAGTATTTAATTTTTAAAGATACATTTTTACACATTTCACCTAAATTTTAATACCAATAATACCAGAGGAACCTCCATAACTTTCAATAAATTTTTGGTTCTCTTTTTTCGATCATTACCAGGAGAGCTCAAAACCATATATATGAAAATATCATATTTTGATCAAACTTCACATAATATCAAATCTACCTGATTCTTGTAATTATTGACGGACAGATTTTTTTTAAATATATGCTTAATGTATTTTTAAAGATTATTATGAAGTCAAAGTGTACAAAGGGTATCTAAATGGGTTTATCTTATGTTGAGAAAATACTTCTATTTTTTGTTTTTCTTAGGGCGAGATTTTTTTATCTACTCCGCCCCATCCTTAAATGCAATTCGAGAATTTAATGAGATATATTAAAATAACATTTTTTTATTTATTATTTCAACTTTATTACATATGTATACATTATAATTTTATTTTTTGCCAAACTGCATGGCAGTTTTACGGCAAGGATTACCTTTTACATAGTTATTATTGAGGTTTTATAAACAAAATTTTTTTGTTTATAAATGAAATATAACAAAGGAAAAAAAATAGATAAGATGTTGTTAATGAACTAACAATATGCAATATCTTACACCTAATTGGTATATTAATATAATATACAGTCATTTCCATTTAGAGTGGTGAGACACGCTTATAAATCATGTTATAGTTAAGTTAAAATAAATTAGATACTTAGTAAAAAAAGAAAAAATCAATATTTCGAAAAAATACACAATTTTTACAAGGTGTAACAGACCTAGTATAATAAGGAAACAAAAAATGTGATAAGAATATATTATTTTACTTTGTACATCATTTTTTTAAATGTTTGATAAGTCTTCATTGATTTTGTTAATTTGTCTTGGCACAACACATTTTATCAATGACTTCAAGGGTTGAGTGTGACTGAACTGCAATCACCGAAGTCATTGCTGAACACAAGACCAACAAGCTTGGAAAGGCCCAAAGAGGTTAAATAAACTAGATGTGAATTCGGGTCTTGTACGAAGTAAAACATTGAAACTGGCTGTAGAGATCGGCGGGGAAGAGAGTCGAGTTAGAGTTTTATGAACAATGTTTAATGGCAACCAATTTAAATAATTTGATCACTTAAAAAGTACACTTTATTTTTATAATAAGACGCTAAGTGTCACCAACGAATAGTCACGTACGCTACTCCGACATTCATTTGTCATCGTTCGGGCTTCAAATAAAAACCTCTTCGGGCAAGTCAAAGCTAAGGTGAATTGATAATGTCTTCAAAGACATATGTTACGTAAATAAGAAATACTGTATTTCCGTGTTATAGTTATTTTTCAAGCGCTGGTTATTTTCATTAATGATTGTAGAAAGATGCGTGAAGATAATGTGTTATATTTAGATTTCAGATTGTACTCCGTCAATAAAAACTCAGGTTGTTACATTTATTACAGAGAACTGGTCATAAAATATTCACCGTGTCCTTATACACATAGGCAAATTCATGACTTACGTGATATTCACTCTTGTGGCGGCCGTGACATAAATATGCGGTTATACAGTAACTAAGAACACGTATTCTTAGGTACGGTATAACGTGGGAATTCTATTCCGAATACATAGCACTACAGCATGTACGTGTTCTTTTAGTCGTTCATATCCGTCACATAGTTTGTAGATGGCGCACCGTGGAGTAATTCGTTTGTAGGTAGATGCACGGAATCTATAACTAGAGAAAAACGGCCTGTAATATGAGGTCATTGAAGGAACATTATCGAGGAGGTCAAATATCCACCAGGACTTGGTTATACAGAGCCATTAGTGATGGTGATGATATAATATGAGTGAGTCTTGTTATTGTTAATATTCAGCATTTTTTTATGTAATTAATTTTTTATCAGATTTTATCTCAATATTTTAAATATTTTCCAAAAATTAAAATGATAATATTTAATTAATACTAAGCCACCAGGTGGAACGCTATCAGAGGATTTAATTAAAACGTATAGAACAATGTAATTTGCTGAACTAAATGAGTGCGATGACAAAATTAAGAAAATTAAATTTGTTCTCACTGAGTTCCTACTCAAGTTTTCCCCTTTGAATGAGTTTCAGGCTGTAACATCATTATTTCAATTATTATATCCAACGTAATCCGCGACGTCAAACACTTTAATTTTGCAATATTGCTGCACGGTCTGTATCGTAGAAATAAAATATCGCAATAATTTTTTATTTAATATTATCAAAGTATTCTGACATTTAAATTCTTTAGATCACAGCATTTTACATAAATTATATCTGGACCGATGATCTTTGGATACTCCAAAATTATCTACTACAGATGTATACCTAGTGTTTAAAACCAGTCCTAGAATGAATGCGCAACAGGTAGGTATATAGCAGTATTAGTGTTCAAATATTAAAATTTCTAATAATATTTTTAAATTAAATATTGTTAGAAATAACATTAATAAACATAACAAAAAAGTCTCGTGTCCAACGTGTATTTCAATAGAAATTGGTAATTCAATTTCATTTCAAATTTCCCTACGCGTTTCACACAGTACGAAAATATGTAATACTTTTCGTTAGGTAGTGGTCAAATATTTTACTGGCTATGTATACTATGTAATTTCGTACGAATTACCTTCATTTTTGGCGCAATATAGAACATACTTAAGTAGAGGTGTGGTTGTACATAATATACATGTCACATTCATATTCTTACTATTTTTAATGTCAACAAAATAAAACTGTGACTAATGTGGTAGTCTTTCTATAATAAAATAAAAAACCATAAATATTATATTACATATACACATTTTTTTTGTGATTATTCGGCGAATGTCTTATCATAGACCAAACAAGCACCTATTCAACGTGCATTTGCCTTTGATATTCATTCAAAGTGCTTATCTAACTATATGATACTGTGATAGTTCAGGTAATTCTAAAAACATTTCAAAATAATTTTACTGACTCATGTTCTCGAAGTTAATAGTCTGTATTGTATACATATCAACAAAGAAAATATAGCTTATTATTACGTCGCTATCTATACTGTACTAAGTAACTTCCGTAGGTGTGGTGTTCGTGTATCGCGACATTCGAAATTTCGGAACTACTATATACTGTGCATAAATATCCCACGTATGCCGTTCAAGGTTAAATAAAAAGATTTTTTAACCTGATTGAGCTGTGTTACAAAAATATATGTATGTAATTAGACTTCATTTTTTATGATCTATTGTATTTTTACTGGGTCAGTGAGGCGTTTTTTGAAGCTAGAAAAAGTGAAAGGGTTTTGATAAATAATATTAATTGAAACATATAGGTACACGTAATGACGACATTGAACTCAAAATTACTGCTAAATTAAATAAATATTATTTTTATTTAAATTACAATTATAATTATATTCTTATTTTTAAATTGGTCTGAGTTGTTACCATGTAATATGTGATTTTTTTTGCTACCAACATAAGTATGACATTTTACATATATAATTTATTTGTGTTCGTTCATCTGTACGTGTATCATAGCAACATAAAACAAATATATCGACCCCTCCTACGTAAAGTATCGTAAGTAAAAAAATATATTTTTAATCATTCTAGTATTTTGCACGTATTTGATACATTTTTAAATGACTAATTTTTAAAAAGTATTATGTTTATTAGTATCTACATCATAGAATACAATA
The DNA here is from genome assembly GCA_031772225.1 of Eubasilissa splendida. Classification (NCBI taxonomy): domain Eukaryota; kingdom Metazoa; phylum Arthropoda; class Insecta; order Trichoptera; family Phryganeidae; genus Eubasilissa; species Eubasilissa splendida. Next base: position 24,413,020 of record CM062853.1, on the reverse strand, counting down.
TATATATATATATATATTAAATCCTTCACGTAAATAAGTGATGCGAAATACTAGAATGATTAAAAATTAAAATTTCATCATTTTTACATATGATACTTCACATAGGAGGAGTCGATATATTGGAAAATTTCCATGTCGCATAGATACATAAATCTCATGAAAACGTTCAGCTACCGATTAAACAAAATAAATTATTTTCCTAATTTGTGCTTTCATTGATTAAATGAATTAAAGTTATAAAAAATATATAATTATTCGTCATTCTTGGCGAGTTATTTTTTGTTTTGAATACAGTTTTTTAAAAATATTTTTCTGCCCCACGTTTAACTTTATTGTCAACTATTTCAATATTTCAACGGTGATGGGTTATTTCAAAATCAGTACAAATATTCGGTATACTGCCGATATTTGTGAGATTTATTATATACCGTTCATTTTAAATATTAAATCTGTTAGAAAATTAATTAAAAAATATCTATTACATATTAGTGCGCATCAAGAAACGTCATACGCGATCCCAACACAAACAAACATTGAATACGGTATATATTGAACACGCGTTATGTTGACTGTCGCTGTCTTGTTGGCTGCACGTGTAACAGTGCTTGTTAACATTTTCTTTTATAATTTTTTTTTTTATATATTTTCAACACCAAAATATATTTAGCAAGAATTATAAAAATATTTTATAAATAAAATATAAAAAATATACAAATCTTTTATTTATATGAAATGTTAAGAATGAATAGTGGATAATACAAAGCAAATGGAGTCGATATAACATATATTTAAGATTGAATAAGTAAAACAAATAACTACCTAATTCACCATCACGCCGTTTCTCCGCAGGGGTAGGCAGAGATGATAGAGCGCCAAACTCTTCTGTCCTGACACACAATACTCGCCTCATCTACATTCTTACGTTTTCTCATATAAGCTAGACGATTATTGCGGATTTTAACAGAACCATCCTCCAGCATCTGGTTTATCTGGTCGTGTCAAGTCTTCCGCGGACGTTCTCTACTTTTCGTGCAATCAATACTTGCGTCATATATCTTTCTTACCATTCTCTCCTCATTTATCTGTTCCATATTACCAAATCACCTAAGTGATTCTTTTTTAATCTTACTCATTATACTAACATCAGCTTTACATTTCTTCCTTATTTCTTCATTCTTTACTCTGTCATAAATAGATCTGCCACATATACGTTTAAATGATTTCATTTCCACTGAATTTGGTCTACACTTTCGTGTTACTATTCTGCTAGCTCCAGGCCTTAGTTCCATGCATCAGTGTCGGTACCAGGAATTAATTGTGCAACGCTAGTCTTGCCTCGGTTGACAAGTTTCCGTTAGATATAATTCCATTCAAAGCGGCGTTCACTCTATTCCCTGCAGTCACCCTCGTTTCGATATCTTTCTCAGCCTTTCCGTTTCTATCAAACATACTTCCTTAAATAAATAAATAATTCATTTATACGATAAATTAAAATTATTGATTATTTTTACAAACCGGGCAATAAATTGCTTAATACAAATTAAATGTATTAATTAGAAAGATATACATATAAAATCAATTTATCGATAAAATATTGTTGGTGTTAAAGGGATTTGAACCTGGATCTCTTCCTATCTTGGAAAATACATTATCCAATTATACTACACCAACACAGTAAATGAACGACAAATTTTCGAACTTATATGTTGCACTTCCAAATTAATATATCAGTCGTTCCATTATTTGAAAGCCATTTTCTTCATCAGAGAAGTTCTGCCTCTGCCCGTATCGGTGTTGTTACGCCTTAACCTTTCACGCGCTCACGCATTCGTATCATATCACAATTAACCTTTACCATACCATGATATAAAATACCCGAACGCAGCCATGTTGTTAACTCGTGTTACCGTAAATAACAGTTAGAAAAACTGTTTTTATTAGCTTAAATGGCATTAATTTACTCTAAATATTGCGCATTAAATAATTAATAACATAATTTAGAGCATTCATTAAGTTCTATACAATGTGTTTTTCCTTCTTATCTCTCTTCATTTAATTAGTGAGAAAGAGACAATTATATTTGTATGTTTGTTATTATTTTCATTGTGAAAATAGTGTGTGATCTCTGTCTTTCATATTACAAATTGTGTTTTTACCAACGTATTAATTTTACAACGGATTGAATGAAAAAAATAATTGTTTTTGTACGATTCCCTTTTCATAATTCGTTTTTCACCAATTAGTCCTAAGAGCTAATATTTTCTTTAGAATTATCTAAAATATTAATTTTATGTTGCATGGACTTACTGGCCACTTTAACACAGACTTCAGTCTAGCAAAGTAGCCAGGACAACGCTGTATATATCAGATGTGGAGTCTACTCCATCCCACACAATAAACTTATTACAATGTTATATTATAATATATTTACCTCTGTTATAACAAAAATATGTATATCAATAAATAAATAAATGCGTTACAGATGTAAAATAAGTTTTCTGTTTCACTTCAACTGGTTTAAGACATCTGATCTTCAACCTGAACACACTATTATGTTCTGTTGCTTCTCTAAACACTTGTCTTCACTTTGTGTTTATTCGTTCAATGTCTGCTTTAAAACTCTATTGTAAAATATTTTCTCGTGATGTTTTTCTTTGTATCATGTTTCCTCTATGTTTACTTTAGTATTTTTCATCATACTGTACTTTCATTATTTTATTTTTATTATCCAAGAAAATATTTAATTTAATGTTTGCTCAAATTTCACATTAAAACTATTATCTATTTCAGTGTTTTTCAAACGGTTTGATCTGTTTTAAAGACTGTAATAAGGACAAATAGTTTTCCCTTAATTTAATCAGGATTGAAAATTTAAAAAAATAAAAAAATTATGCAAATAAAATAAGAATATTGATGAATAATAAATACAAGAAACAGATATATATATATTGTAAAAGAAAATATACTAAAACCTGTAAAATACTATATATATATGCGTATATTTACTTCACATGCATATACTTATATACAATTTATATATTTATGTGTGTACTTATTATTATTAATTTGGATATCCTAAAACCACTTTTAAGTATGGTTTGAGGACACCGGTAACTTAATGTTATAAATATAAAATAAAATAAAATATTTATAATAACTAACATAATATTAAGTAGTATATATGATTTATTAGGAGTCTGAAGAAAATTGTATAGTTAAAGAGAGTAATATTATTTTATTAAAAAAAAAGTACATTGAGGGATTTTATTATTTATGCATGTACTTGCCGACAAGCGTCCAAAAAGAGATTGGGAAAAACATTAAAACAATCTATAAACATTATAAATTCAATGTACTTATTATTAATAATTATTCAAAATAATCACATGATAGAAAGGCACAAAAGGATCTAACAAAAATACAAAAAGGGGGAGGAGAATAAAAATAATCTGTGAAATAAGAGGTTGTAGCTGCTGTGGAATAGATCATGGAAAAATTTAGATGCCCTTTCTCTGATAATTGATTCCCCGACAATTGGTCCCCGTCAATTGATCCTCCGGGCAGTTGATCCCTCTGTCAGTTGATCCCTCACACATTGATCCTCCAAAGTTTCAAGTATTTTTATTCCTAAATACCAGCATTCGTGAAGGTTATAAATTAATATATTTTATTTAAATAGGGTGTTCTTTTGTACGAAATTACAATATAATAATTTCAGATATTTCGTCGAGAATAGCGCCGTGCGTTCACGCATTCGGGCTAAGAAAAAAAGCGGTTTTCTACAGCATCCTGAATTGCAGTAATATCTCTGTTCTTTACCACAAAAGTTCGAGTCAACTGGAGGTGTAAATTAACGTCCAACCCAGAACTGAGATCAAGGTAGACCAGATCCATTTGCCATTATTCCTTTCTGAATCGAATTCGGATTGCGTCAACTAACAGTAATTTCAATCAATAGGATCCACGGAATCTAGTCCAATCATATAATTAGTAACATTACAATTTAGATAAAATGGTCACACATTTGATCCTCCTCAGTTCAGGATCGCGATCGTCACGCCTGATATTCCTTCCGATCGAGTACGTAATGGATTTTCCACTGCGGCCGTGCAACGCGCCGCACCGCGCGCACCCGCCGGGTTCGCCTACTCAAAAAGTGTCGTTACCGGCACAGGCAGATCTACTTACCCACGGGGTAGTGTTACCCGCTGTATAAACGGTTATTTAAAAGGATCCCTACTCGAGATGTATTCAATGACATTATTCGCGTACCAAAAATACATAGTTTTTCCAACAGACTAGTAAATTAATTGACACGATATGAAGTGTATATACAGGGTAGGGGTTAGGAACATTAGTTGTGGGACGAGGGGCATTCTAAATACATTATTGATGGAAACATAAATCCGATAGATTATTACACATTTATGCATCAGTAAAAGTATTTAATCTTCGAAAATTAAATCTGTGTGTAAACAAGACGTTTATTTTATATGAATGCATATTATATTATCAACGTTTAAATTTTCATTCCAATTAAGTCACATTTAAAAAAAAATCGTGGAGCTATTCGATTGCATAAGTGGTACCAAAGTGATCACGTAAATGACATCAAAATGAAAATATTGGGACAGGAAATTTTCATTAGTTCATGTCTATATATTTGGTTTTTCCCATGAAATATATTCTTATTTAAAAAAAACCACTTATTATTTTGCCTTTGAAGATAGTAAGTATATACTCGTATATGACCTATATAAAATTATAAATTATAACATTGCACGTTCTTCGTTATATTTTTTTTATTATACATAGACAATTTTTTTGAGTCGGTAATATAATAATGTTATAAATCCATTAAATATTTTAAGCTTTCGCGGCCAACTCCAAGAGATTGTGCCGGCAATATTATCTCGAAAAATTTGTCTCGTCATAAAATGGATATATTTTTCAATGATGACCCAAAAATTTTTATTATTTAGTTTTCTTTATTATGAAAATATTCTTTGGATACTTATAATATATACTGTCTATATAGATACTAAATGGATACTAGATGATACTTTGGATACTTATAATAGATACTGTCTATATAGATACTAGATGATACTTTGGATACTTATAATAGATACTGTCTATATAGATACTAGATGATACTTTGGATACTTATAATAGATACTGTCTATATAGATACTAGATGATACTTTGGATACTTATAATAGATACTGTCTAAAAAGATACTAGATGATACTTTGGATACTTATAATAGATACTGTCTATATAGATACTAAATGGATACTAGATGATACTTTGGATACTTATAATATATACTGTCTATATAGATACTAAATGGATACTAGATGATACTTTGGATACTTATAATAGATACTGTCTATATAGATATTAGATGATACTTTGGATACTTATAATAGATACTAGATGCTGTCGTCATAGGCTTTGCCTGCGCAGCTTATAGGGAATACTGCTTACAACGTCATCGCCGGGGACCGTTATAAATTGGTGGCGATTATATGCTTCATTCTTGTGCGGTTTGTCGGGCTTCTTTATTTACGGAGGACTTGAATCCTGACACCTTTTGAATATCAGTAGTCTTTTGTTAGCCTTTGCTACCTGATATTTTCATTTATCCTGAATTCAACGCTATGTATAGTTTCAAGATTCGCAGTAGAGCATGCTCATATCGTCACGATACTCAGGTACCTGAGCAACTTAAGACGGAATCAAAAGCTATAGATTATTTATATATATATGTATATATAACGTTGGAGACGTTTATCGTTGTCTCGAAAGTATTTTAAATAAATATTGGTAACTCATGATCAACAGGCATGGAGTATTAAGGAAAACGTATGTTCTAATTTCAACATGTAAAATTTGGTTACCCCATTTTTGAAATGTTTAATAAAAAACTGTTATCACTGAGTGACCTTACTTTGAGATCCGAAATGATGTATTTTATTTCAATTTCGAGGATAAACGAAATGAAAAACATTAATTTTCGATTAAGGATTTTTTTTAACACGTCAAGATAGGTACTTATAAATGACAACACATTAGCTTTGCAGTCGAACTGTGGCGTTTGGTGAAAGGTGTGTACTTCGAATTTTTTTTTGATTTTGGTTGACCCGCTTCCATTAGACTAAAGTAGGTAAAATAAAATAATAGCCAGACTGGAGGTCAAGAACAGAAGCTCCAAGTATCACCGCGATGTCAGTTACTACTGCTAGGCTCCTCAGGCGTAATTTTTTGTTAACGCTTAAATCGATTTGTATACACAATTAATAGTTATTTAAGATTTTTAAAGCATAGTTTTAAATCACAAAAAAACTGATAAAAAAATACGTCAGTACCATGGTGATTACATATGTACGTTACCATGGTGATTTCTCAGTGTTCCGTATTCGTAAATATTAATTTTTTGAATAATTTAACACATACACTTCCATAACTTGAAATAAATGTGATCGTAAAATGCAGTGTTATTGTCGCCAGTTTTTAGTTTTGATTCTACCCCTAAGGTCATTCCTAATCAGTGCACATTGTTCGTTTGGCTCAACCAAACTTCCGGAAGATCATAGAGACGACGTCATCAACCAGGTGAGTTAAGCTGTCCCTTGGTTCCGTGATTTCATCCTGGTCCGTTATCGTAGGATTCCCTTACTCTCATCCTATCCTTCCTTCATTTCCGATTCCCTGTTTTCCGTCCACCCATCCCTTCCGGTTTGAAAATGATTGTCTTCGCCTGTCCCGGTTGGTAGGAAAATAAATTATTTATGAATTCAACACGTACACGGTTACCTATCTAGCAATGATACGTTTAAAAAATACAACACTAAGTAAACATCTTCTAATGAATTAAAAGTTTCAATGTCAAAATTGCTTGTAAACTCTCGGTTTATTTCATTTGTGTAGCGTCGTTTTGCAAAAAGATCAAACATCGAAGAAATTATTATCATTTGTACTTTTCTCGAATTAATTACTTCCTTCCTTCCCAGTGAACTATACACACACACACACACACACAAGATGTTTACACATAACCATTAGAATTCAAAGTCGCACGATTTTTATACCGTCCAAATGGAAACGACAATAATGATCAAATGTGTAAAGTAAAAATTATCAAAAAAGTTCAAGTTAAATGTATAAAATCTTATGCATTTCAGAGTAATTTTTTTATTCAGTCATTTAGATATTCTAGATATTTGGATGGAATAAAAAAATTTATATGTCAAAAGATGTAGATATTGGATACAAAAAATAGTTATTGGCAGGGATAGGGATCTTTAAAAAATGATGCCTGTACATCAACATCGAGAACCGAAAGGAATGGCTGAGTCCTAAAAAATAATCAACCCTCCTGCAAAAGCTGGTGTTCGTCCACATAAGGAGATGTCGTGCATAAGGTGGGACAAAGAAAGTGTCATGTGCTGTTTCCAAGTAATCTAACCATTATATCTTAAGTTTATTGCCGTAATTGAAAAAAAAACTACTATGAAGACAGAATCAACTGATTTTTTAGCATGATAATGCTCGTTTGCATACTGTTAACATTACAAAAGCGGTTATTTAAGAGCTCGATTGGGAGAATATTCCGCATTTGCTCTGTTCTCCTGATCTTGCTCATATTTTCATATTCTCAATCAACACCACAATCTCCGAGGAATTTCCATTAATAAAAAATTGGCTTGAATAAATTTTCGATTTTGTTTGGCAGCCATTTTGGTTTAGCAGACATTTGTCAGTTCGTATGGTGGTAGTCGATTACATTTTATTATGGAGCATCTAACACCTCAACAACGTGTTGAAGTCATTAAAATATTTTATCTATATAATAATAGCAATACTGTAACTATTAATAGTGATAACTATCGTCACATGTTGAAAAACTTCTTGGTGGACAAATTGGGACGATCGGGTCTGCAACACATGCGGTCTCAACGTGACGATGCCGCTTCACACACAGCCCGAGTTACGCTTGAAATTCTGCGAGAAATTTTTCCCGGCTGTATAATGCCAAAAAGTGGTGATATCGACTGGCCTCATGGATCACCTGATTTGACGACTTTCGACTATTTTCTGTGAGAATACTCGAAAGGAAAGATCTAAGCCAACAACAATTTCGATGCTACAAACAATATTCTAAATAAAATTGCTGAAATAACATGCGAAGTGTGCGAGAATGTTACGAAAAATATAGTTAAAAGAGCACGCATGTGTGCCGCTGCCAGAGGCGGCCACTTGGCTCATGCCATATTCTATAAATAATTGTAATAGTAAGTAAACCAAATAATTGATAAATAAAGAGAGAGAAAAAACCATTTTAGTTATTCAAAAACAACATCGGACTGGAACATAATATTCACTCTATACATTACTGATTAGGTACTTGATATGTATTTTGTTTGATTAAAATATTTCATTTTAAATTTAAAAATAATGCTACGTTATTCATCAAACCAATGCATAAATTTTACACAAGATTTTTTACATAAAATATTATGATCTATATGCCTATGTATGAATTAATGCAAATATTCGTAATACAAGTAAACAAAGTTGTTAAGATTTCGAAATTGTATTTTCTATTCCATTGACAAAATAATACCATAAATATGTTGCCAATAAAGCTTTTTCGAATTACCACAGCTATGAAATCGTTGTGGCAACTGTGTTTGAATAATTGACTTTTGTATGGAGCGTCGTGCTGTAACGGATGAAGTAATCAATCTTTGTAAGATCGTTCGGTGCAATATGCGATTAACCGTGTGGCTATAAAAATAAAAATTCGTGAAAAAAAAATATAATTAATAATAATTCATAATTATTGAGTTGCGTTATTAAAAATCGTCATTTTAAATGTCAATGATTAGTTTTTTTTTATTGAATTATTATGTTAATTACAAAACATGTATAAAAGTTCACGATTAATACTAAAAAAATATTTCAGTATTTCTGCAATAAATATTACCAATTTTTCAATGCTATCGATCAGGTCAACTTTTAACATAAATGTTTTAATCGTTCGCAGATTAGAACGTTAACTTTTACTTCTTCATTAATTGCAAAGTTACTTAGTGGCAACATATTATATTAATAATAATAGAAACACCTTTTTTATTTCACTGTTTATTGATAAATCAACATGTTTGTATCAATTATATCCTGAAAAAGGACCATTGTGGTATAAAACAAATGTTTTTATAATTATTAATTATATTTTTAATTTCTTAGAGTGATCAAGTGCAGCTGGTCGCTGGTTTGTATTGTTGTATGCCGTCGATACCCTACGTATTTATGGCTGGTGGGAGTTGCGTTGCAAATTCCGCCTTGCTGGGTGCATTCAGCTTTAATGTGCTGTCTCTAAATGATGGTAGTAGAGGCGATGTCCTTCCACAATCTCTTATGGTAAATGAAGATAATAAAGACGTATGTATTATACTCATTCCGATGTTTTCCGAATATACTGTTACGGCGTTTCTACCTATTCAGTGTGCAGTAAGAAGGTGAAGAGGAACCTGTTTAAATCTTTCTTTATCAGCATGTATACCTCTGGTCGAAATACAAGCTAGTGACGTACATCTCCGAATTCAGTAAAACAACTCATACTGAATATTGTTTGGGTTGGCGCGTTATTATAGCGCATCTACAATGTTTGCCGAAGATTGTGTGCACGGATTAGTTCTGATTCTGAGACAAAGAGTTGCTGGCGTAAAGCTGCAGCTGTTCTTGTGCCGTCTTTTACCCCGTAAGGGAGTACTGCCTTATGTCTCTCCTGCTCCCCGGCATTGTGGCGAGTGTGTTATATGTCTTGTTAATGTGCTATGTATGATACTAACATGTAAGCTGTATTTTCTCTTCTTTATTGAATTTATTACTGCTATTATTTGTTTATACTTATTTGTATATTTTATTTTCTCTAATAATAACAATGACAATAAAAAAAAGGTCGGCCACAATGAGACCCATATTTGTTTTAGGTGGCTGCGCGGTATCGCCCTGTCACTATGTGCGGGGCGCTATCGAACAGCCGTTTTTGTAGCATTAAAAAAATGACAACCGGGCGACGTAAAAGTAGAACCGAAATATAAGCTTATTTAACGGTTCTGGGAATGTGGTGGGTCCACTCTCAAAGTTGTGGCTGGAGTTCAGCACTCAGCGCCAACTCTCTAGTGCAAGCGGCGCTCTCATGGAAGGCTGGCTCCATAACCAGAGAATGGCATCGACTGCAGAGTAGTTACAGATACAATAATAGGTGTGACTGAAATTTAGTATGTATATTTTGTTTATATATATAAGTGAACTTCTTCATCTTTTTTTTGCTTTTATATTCATAACATAAATATTATTTTGTTACTTGAATGTACGTATATTATATAGTATGTATTATTTTTATGGTAAATCGAGTTTTGCAATAATAATAAATACATTATTTTTATTATTATTTATTTTAGTAGTGCTAATATTTAGTTACACTTTTCTACCGCGTATTATGAGGTAATCCGTGCGCATTTTTAAATCAATGAAGTACATAATAATGTCTGCATAATTTAGTAATGAAATAACCACACTATCGAACATCGCTGTTGGCGATTTCCTCATCACAGACTCCAGAATCAGATTAAAGACTAGAGGTGAAAGTGGATCTCCCAGCCTAAGGCCACTATTAATTGGACTGGTACTGACCTTTTGTTAACACGGCTCTTACTCCGCTGAATCTAATTTTATTCTATTTGTGTAATTCTTCTATTGAAAAAGAACTTCTGAGGAATTCCGTTATATGCGTAGTATCTTTTCTCATACAATGTGAGATAAATTTGTATTAGATAGTATTCATCACAAGACGTTCTATATTATTTGATAATTACAAAGATAGATTATTTATGTGCGATGAGATAATAACTGATAAAGATTTTTTAGATTGTTTATTTATGAACCTGATATAAGCGATCGGCGAAAGCCAACGGTTATTTAATTTAATTCGGAGAATCATTTCAAAAACTCGTTAAGGATAGTACAGTAGAGATTAGTTGATTATTTATCGATATATATATATAAAATCTCAAAGGCGAAAGTTACGTTCGTGGACACACACTAATATTTTTATTTTTGTTAAATAGAGATGCACACACGGAATGCGTCACATCAGTATTTTAACTATTTTCAAACTAAACTTTACTTGATGGCTCCTGGAACGAGGCTTAAACCCCGACCGATAGATCACCAGGCAAGTATCGTAACCACTAGACCACAATCACACCATTAGGCTTTGATATGACCCGACCAGCGGGTTGCGTGGCGTACGACCAGTTGATTTGAAATTGATTGACAGTAAACAGAGCCATCTACAGGGAGAATATTATGTTCCAGGCGGTTATTATTTTTGAATAACTAAAAAAAATTACAAGTTTTAAATTTTTATTTTATTTATCGATTAATTGGTTCATTACAATTATGCATCTAATGCTTTAATAACGTGTTGAAGTTAGTAAAACATTTTATCATGGAAATGCTGTAACTAGTAAAGGTGATCGCTATCGTCACATGTTGGAATACTTCTTGATGACTTAATTGAGCATTTGGGCTTGCAGCACATTTGATTTCAACAGGATGGTGATACCTCATACATAGCCCGAGCTATGCTTGATATTTTACGGGAAATCTTTTCCGGTCGCATAATGTCAACAAGTTGTGATATCGACTGGCCTCTTCGATCACCTGATTTGATGGCTCCCGTCTATTTTCTGTGGGGTTACTTGAAAGATAGGTTTACCCCAATAAGCCAATAACAATTCCGATGCTATAGGACAATATTCGAATTGAAATTGCTGAAATAAGTCTGTTCTCCTCGACCACCTGATTTGACGGCTCCCTACTACTTTTTATGAGGGAACTTGAAAGAAAATATCAATGACAATAATCCAACAACAATTCCGATGCGGCAGAATAATATTCGAAATGAAATAAAAACTAATTGAAATTGCTGAAATAACACGCGAAATGTGCTAGAATGTTATGAAAAATATTGTTAAAAGAGTACGCATTTGTTCTGTTGCTAAAGGCGGCCACTTGGCTAATGTTAAATAAAAAAATATCGGCCTGAAACATAATATTCACCCTGTACTCGTAAGTTTAGTGAACGGACATTTGCGGTGACACGTGCAAAAGCGGGAAACTCTTTGCCACCATAAGAAACAGTGTATTAGAGACATTATTTAAAAATATACTAAAAATGCACCATTTCAAAAAATCATTTCCATAAGTTAAAATAACAATATTTAATTTTAAATACAAAGATAACGTAGAACTTTAAATAGTTCATGTGTAAAACGCCCTTGAAATGATTTTTTTTTACGTAAATGGCGGTATAAAAGTTATCCAATATAATTTATTATTATTATCTCTTGAGTGGTTTATTATGGAATAAATATGCTAATAATACTATTAAAAACAAATTACATGAATCACAAAAATATACAGCAACAATCTACACAAAACATATTTAGATACCACCGGGATTCGAATTCTAAACTATTTCTTGTCGGAAGAATACGTTACTATTACACCATTTGAATCATTTAGACAAATTTAAAGTTCATATGTAAAATCCTTAAGTGAGACATATATTATTTACAATTAAATATCAGGGAACTATGTTGTAAAATTGCAACTATATGTCAATCTATTTGCGGGCGGCAATATTGTTTACATAAGTAGTAAGTTTTAAATACGTTTATTAAAAATCAATTAAATAAAAATTTTAGTGTGCCCGACTTTACACTTGTTAGATATTGGCTTAGGGTAATGACGACAGGTTTCGTTGCTGTTGTTCGCGCTTGTGCGAATGCCGCGAAATTCATCATATGTCGAAAGTTTTAATTTGTAGCATCGTATAATGAATTTCCAAAGTAATTATATCCAGTTCATCTTCAGAAAATATGATTTCAATATGAGGATGAGGGCGATATTACTTATACAAACATCATCATCATTGGTCTGGGTCCCTCGACTGGTGGATTGTTTCCTTCCCAAGGATTGTAAATGCTCTTTCATACATCTGTTGCCTACTACGAGCTTCCGGACGGCAAACACTTCTTCTACCAGTGTGAAGCTTTCAGTCAAGGACTTTCCTACTCCACGTCCATCGTCTCTTCGATAAATACGTCTAATTGTCATCTGAGCTTGCTACATCTGTTACATGTGCGACATCTGATACCTTGGGCAACATTTGATACCTTGAGCAACATCTGTTACCTTGTTCTCTGGCAAATTTGTGTGTTCGGTACTCAAGCATTCCAAGCATAACCCTTTCTATTGCTTTTTGGGCAATTTTAATTTATGTGTAACATTTATGGTGGGGGTCTACGTCTCGGCTCCGTACGCACGAACTGGTAGCCTGCACTGGTTGTATGAGTATTGTGTGCCGAACCTAGAGCTAAATACGTATAAATAAATATATTTCGACACATTATTGAGGCCAACAAATTTCGACACATTATTGAAATCTTGAAACAAGTCTTCACGAGTAGGTACTTGTAATAATCTAATGTAACAAACGAATAATTATTTTTTTACTAATATAAAAAATATTTTTATCTCCCTGGTTCACCGAAAGGAAAGTCTCCAAGAGAACAATATAAAATATCTCTAGCCATATCCGAATATCTAAAATAGCCGAAGCCTTACATTTATTCAAATTGAACTTAATAGATTCCTGTATGTATGAGTGTGGTGCCGAGGAAGAGACCCTTGACCATATATTTTTTGCTTGTTCATTGCGGATCACAGTTTAATTTGACAATAATCTCATCAATGGTAACTTTCAACTTCCAGTTAACTTGTGTCATATTTTTTCCCTGAACTCGCCACATTTAATCTGTATAATATCAATATTTTTTAACAATAACTGTATTGACTTGTAATATTTTTTATTCAATAATATTATTATACTTTTTTTCTATAAAATAAAGTTTTAACTTGATTAATGGCACAAATCACTCTCGAAGAATATATTGCTTATGTAACAGAATAAGATAAAAATTATTTATTTATTTCACAGTAATTTAAAAAAATATATATTTTATTAATCATTTTTACCGCACACTGTACACAAATTAATGTTCATATTCTTATTGGGGAATAAATTGGCCTCGCTTTCTCTCATTTAACTGAAATGTTATAATAGGTATGTTGTCATACACAAGCGAACAAGTAAAAATGTGCCGTTTACTTGCGGTATTTTTCTCTGGTCATACTTTAAACTGACAAACTTTTTTACCCGGAGATTAAATATTAATTGCAATAATCACAATTTTTCGCTTTATGATTTCACGATAAGTCTAATTACGATTGCTTTTTTGTCAGTTCACGTATCGTAATAATAATATTATATGTTTGCACTAAGTTTTTAAACAGACGAGTATTTTACATCGTTGAATCTGGGGCAACCCACAAAACAAAATAATTACCAATTACTATCTCAAGGAATAAAGTTTTTCAATACATATCTTATTTCCTTGGTTTAAACTCAAGGATTCTACCCCCGTTTTTGTTAGAAATTGATTGATCTAATTTTTATAGGACACGATGGTTGAACATATTTTTAAAATACGTCTTCTTATTAGGTATGTTGAATTTAAAAGATATATATATTTATATAATGTGGTGTACGTTGATTTTTGATTTGATTTGCAATTAAAATGAAGCGTGGCCGGGCGCCTGGCGTAGGAGCCCGCGCGTGTAGTGTAATGCAGTGGGGGGGGGGGGGGGGGGGGTTACCCAAGGCTCTAAAAGGGAAGATGCGCGCCGAAGGCGGTCTCTTTTTATTTTCCTTCGGCAACCACACTCATAGCTCCAATTCTTTATTGATAATTATAATTTTGTGTATAATGACTACTGGTCATAATAACAAGTAATTAATTTTACAAGTACCTGGACAATAATCGTTTCATAGCTCGGCCGAATCAACCGGCGAACTTAAAAACGTCACATATTATAATGAATTATTTATCTATTTTCATGAAGTGAAGTTACGATTTTTCAATCAGAAAGATATACAGAAAAAATGTATCCATCGAAAAAATATATTGACACCACCGGAACTTGAATCCGGAACTTTCCATACTGGTAGACACGTAATTCCACCTACACGCATTACCTAATAATATAAAATATGTAGGTGAACCTCTTAATAATATATGTAAATGGAATCTGACGATATTCTATAACGTGACTATATTTTTTCGATAGATTTTTTATGCGTTTTTTTTCAAGTGACTTATCTAATTCATCATAGATTTTAGTCTCTATTACTGGGAGGTTCGGGGGGTGAAAATATCGATAAATTGCTTCCATCTTTTCCTGTCTTTCGCTGCTTTGTGCAGGGTGAATATTATGTTCAGGGCCGATTGTGTTTAGGCGCTATTGTGATTTGGCAGTTTAAATTTGGTAGACGTAGAGAGTAGTTGATTACAATTCATTAACGCATCACAAACGTGTTGAAGTCATTAAAATATTTTATTTAATTAATTAAGCGACAAAGCTCATTTCGACTTCGCGGGTTTTGTTAGTAAATAAAACAACCATTATTGGGGTACTGAAAATCTTCAATTGATACACTAGTGACTTTTATACTCATGCAAAGTTATTGTTTGGTTTACTGCAGAGTTTCTTTCAGGATGCAAGATGCAGTCATGTAACCATTAATGGTGATCGCTATCATCACATGTTGGAAAACTCCTTGTTGGCCTAATCGTGTGGTTTCAATAGGATGATACCACCTTACACACAGCCAGAGTTACGCTTGAAATTTTGCGAGAAAAACAACATTAGTCTGAAACATAATATTCACCTTGTACGTGCCAAAACGCAATTTGTCTTCATACAATATTTATTTCCATTTATCACAGCTCAGTCTGGGGCTACCGACACAAGGAGACACTCTTGGTTGTTGTTGAGTCTGCAACACGTGTCCATGTCACCTTAATTGAAAAATTGATGTATGTATAAGTAGGAGCTCTATGCCGTGGGTCTCCCTTATCGCGGTACTTCTCACTCGTTCAATAATATTACTCCTGCTACTCCCCTAAGATAACTTATTTCAGTACCCCGAATCTCTCCGTGAGGTTTTATATTTGGTGACTATTATACTAAAGTTAGCCTATATATTGCTTTAAAAGGAGTCAACTGTCACTTAAATCGAATTTCTTCATATAATTTTGTAATATTATATTATTTATATAATATATAGACATGTAGTCGTCTAATTATCAAGCGGTCGGTATTCGACCCTATATCTGCTAGATCGACAAATTCAATGATAATAAAAAATAAATACAAGATAAAACTAATAAATTCATAAAACAATAAATGCAAAATAAAAACAATACATACGTTATCAAATAATAATTTTAAAAAAGTGTACACAATATTCTAACACTAGAAATATAATTATTTATGTATCCAGTATATCCTGTTAGTGTATTTTTTTATATATTTTCAATGAACTTAGAGTAAGAGTTATGGATTACTATTATGCATAGTTTGCGAACATTATTTTTATAAATATATAAAAAAAAAACTCTAATATAATTAGCAGAAAGCAATTGGCTTTCGTCGATTTTTATTATAAACAAAAATGAACGATCAATACATGACTCAACTTATTCAATCAACACAGATAAGTAAAGAATAATTAGATCACGTTGTAAAAGCGAAAATAAATAAAAATATATTTTAAGTATAGTAAATTATTTCAAATACACTACGCCACTGATCTGACTGACCATCTCTCACTAGCCTATATAATTTTTGGAGAATTTTTTTTACAAAACTTTTTAGTCTATGTCAGGGTGTGTTATCGTATGATAGTTTACAATTTTTTATATGATGGGATAAATGTTTTGATTTGATGACTTTCTCAAAGAAAAAATAACTGCGATTTCCATATTTAATCCTCGATTCAATTTCCTGTAGACTACGTATCAGGACTCCAGCATATTAAATTATTAACGGTTTCAAAAAAGTGCTAATTTGATTTGAAATACTTTATTTATGATACTTGCTCAATATAGATATTTAGACAAAATGGACAAGGACAATTAATACAGAACTTGTCGTGACATGGATATAATTTACATACTCGATTAATTAATTAACAAACACATCTCTGACAGTATTTTGACACATATTAAATTGACATTTGACGGAAACAAATTAAGTTGCAGAATATAAGGTAAGGGAGATTGATTATTAAGCGAGATATAGATTCTAGAAATAATTTCAGTGGACAGGTTGATTTTCAACGCATGAGGGTCTTGTAAAATTTTACGCTATACGCATTATTGATAATTAAACGAATATCAATACTCTTTTTTTCCTGGCTCAGCTGTTAACATCTTATTGGTAATACGAGTATGATTATTATTTTTATACACGAGTATAAAGCGTTTTCATAGACGTATTTCCATAAACCTATCTAATACTAATATTAAACGATGCGTGAAATTCCTTAGGGAATATGTATAATAAAATAACAAGCTAAAATTATATAATTATTATAAGTTATTTTGTTTGTACCTATGCTTATAATTTTAATTTTAGCATACATTGTTTCTCGCAGAATATACCGTAGGTATCGAAACACGTTGATTTATCACTAAATAGTGGTCTAAACAAAGTGTTTAATCTTATTATCTGTTGGTAGTCAAATCTACTACTCGGAGGTGTTTTGGCTTACGTATGAAATATAAGTATAAAATATATATTTTTAATTTGGTTTTATATATCGATTATTTGGTTTATTACAAATGCTCGCTCTTTTAACCATATATTTCCTAACATTTTCGCACACTTCGCGTGTAATTTCAACAATATTATTTCGAATATTATCCTGTAGCATCGGAACTATTGTTGGCTTATTGCTATAGATCTTTTCTTTCTAGTACTCTCATGGAAAATAGTCGGGAGCCGTCAAATCAGGTGAAGGAGGAGACTAGTCGATATCACCACTTTTTGGCATTATGCGGCCGGGAAAAAATTCTCGCAAAATTTCAAGCGTAGCTCGAGCTGTGTATGAGATGGCACCATCCTGTTGAAAACACACGTGTTACAGACCTAATTGATTCAATTCAGCAACCAGGAAGTATTCAACATGTGACGATAGCGATAACTATTAATGGTTACAGCATTGCCATTATTATTTAGGTAAAATGTTTAAATGACTTCAATACGTTGTTGAGGCGTAAGATACTCCATAACAAATTGTAATAAATTAAATACTAGTTTATATATACATATAAAATTAATTTTGTTGAGAAATATTGTTTTTGCGCTACCGGGATTCGAACCTGGATCTCTATTTCCAATACGGGAAGAACACTACCAATTGTGTTATAGCGCCAGTATTTTTCATGACAAATTTTTGAACCTATATGTTACACTTTTTCAAATTAATACATCTGTCGTTCCATTATTTGAAAGCCATCTACATTGTTTTTACAGAATCTCAAACATCTTTGAGTAAACCGACTGCAGACGCCAGAATTATCAAATCATTTTTATTAAATTTTGGACACATTGATACAACTTATATTATTAAGGAGAAAACATTCTTATTGTGAAGTTGTAATTATTCAGAACATAGGTCTGTGATATTTTAAATACTAAAACTAAAAAAAAAAATAGTATTTGAAATATCACAGACCTATGTTCTGAATAATTACAACTTCACAATAAGAATATGTTCTCCTTAATAATGTAATAAATTATTATCTACGACTACCAGATGCGAATTGATAAATCTTTGTCAAACTGAAATGGCAGTTTAAGAAAATCGGCCTGAAATATAATATTCTCTCTATATATGTTTTCTTGGAAAGCCTCTTTCCGTAAACATCCATTGTTTATGTATGTATTATAAAGGAAGAATCTTACAAAAGAACCCAAATTTGCTCTTCGTTGACAAATATCAGGTAAGGATCACTACCGGAATATATACCTAAGCAATCGTTCTTAGTTAAGGGATGTAGATCAGTTTAACTCAGACATAATTTGCGAACACAACTTTAACGAGATGGAGCTAGATCTGTAGTACGAGTAAGAACTGGTTATAAAAAGCCAAAATGGATGGATACATTTTGTATTATAATTCAACCTATGAACCATTCAGAAATATAAAGAAAAGTATAAATTAATATATTTTTATTTTTTAAAACAAATATAAATAAATCAATTGGATGTATATATAATATCTTTCTATATTTATTTTAATCATCATGAAAAACTGTAACTTCACAAAAAAATAGATTTGATCAAAATGTACTTATTAGTTTGCTAGGTATGTCCTTTAAATCTTAAATTTACTTTTAGGGATGAGGTATTGTTTTATAATTTCTTTATCTCCAGATACATATGACCATATTGCACCAATATTTTACATTCGATTGATTTTTGTCGTATTTATACATTTATATAGTTAGTTTGGTTACAATGTTAGCAATTTAAATAATGTCGGAACGGAGATGAATACCATTGGCGAGCTTGTTAAAACATTTTTTTATTACCGTAGTCGAAACATAGTTCGGTATATGAATTAAATAACTTCCTTCCACGTGTAGTTTTTGCCGGGCGATAGTGAAATCACCGCTCGAGTGATATGTAGGCCAGCACGCATCCAGTCTCTACCGTATCTCACAGCGAGAGCGAGAACTTGTTTGTCCACCTTGCTGCTTTCTTTGAGAGGTTTTGTCGGGGAGAAGTTGTCGAGGGAACGAAGAAGTAGCACTGTCCTAGGTCAATAGCTATCGAGGCTGTATTTTACGTAAGGTGAGGGTTACGTAACGTCTTGCAGGGGTAACCGTATTCTGAACGGACAATTTTTGTCGGAACATCATTGGCAAGTGGGCCGCAGAACAGATCGCAACATGTTCACTTTTTTGACGTTGCGTTGCATAAATTTAACCATGCGTTCGTTGCGTTGCCGTATTTAATAACTGCTCTTTTTTTTTTTTTTTAAATAACATTTTTCACAAACTCTGTACGGATCTATAACTATTATATTAGTTATGGTGTGCAAGTGAAATATTAATTAAAGTGTTACAAGTGTTCTGTGAGTTTTCAATCAACTAAAGTAAATTTTTTATATCATGGCCTTTATAGAATGGATGCTCACAATTAAACCTTAAGTGTTTTTGACATTCAGTGTTGTCTTTTCACGTCTTCAAATGTGTTTGTTGAACAAAATCGCAATAAATTATATTTCACCCGCGCCAAGATATCATTTTGGAACAGTGACAAATCTCTGAATTTCTTCTTCACAAAATAGAGTTGCAAAATGCAAAGTAAGACGAATCCGTTCAAAATGATTCCCTCGCTTCTGTCGCTCCTGTTTATTCTATACAGCCCCTCGGCGGCTGTGAGCCAAGCGGAAACAGGTCAGAGCTCGGACAATTCTTCTACCATCGGGATTGCTTCCGTCGACGGAAATGTCCTGGAAGGAGAGCTCGGTATGGTTGACAATGTTTTTGCCGGAAGTGCCGCAGACAATATTCTGGATGTTTCGTGGAGACTCCAAACCGGAAGTGTAAACGTCAGTGAGAGATGCGCGGGAGACACGAATGCCATGTATGCCAACATGCTGAATCTCACTTTATGGGCGTTCGAAAGTGAGTATTCAATTCATTCAATGTATTGCGTAATAGTTGTCTTACTCTTAGCGTACTCAGAGAAAGTAGTATTACATTGTACAATATTACTATTTATTAAATGTTAAACATTGCCAAACGATCGTTGGCGCGAATTACGGATTACGCTGTAGCTATAATTAATTGAAACAGTGTCTGATATCTGGTTTGTGTTAGACAATATTTTTTAATCTTGTATGATGGAGATTTTTGAACAAATGCTAATCTGAAGATAAAAATAAATACGGCGTTCCTTGCATTTGGTCACGTGTCTGTAATGTAATGTAAGTATACATTAACGATTAAATATACCTACATAATTATGAGAACACATTCTTTTTGTGAAGTTGTAATTATTCAGAACATAGGTCTGTGATATTTTAAATATGAATTAAATATATTAATTAGAAAGATATACATATAAAATCAAATTATGGAACGATTAAATGCATTAATATCAAAAAGGTAACATATGGGTTCGAAAATTGTCGCTAAAAATATTGTCGCTGTAGCATAGTTGGATAATTCACCTTCCCCGGTTAGGAAAGAGATCCAGGTTCGAATCCCGGTGGCGCAACAACAATATTTTTCCATAAAATTGTTTTTATATGTATATATTTCTAATTAATATATTTAATTCATATTTAAAATACCTACATTAATAACTGGATGACGTGTTTGTTGGTCTGCTGGTTAAGAAACTCGTCTAGTGATTTAGTGGTCAGAAGTTCTAGCCTCATTTCAGGAAACCAGCAAGTGAATCCAATTTTCATAGCACAAGCGTTTAGCTTAGTTTAAAAATTATACGAATATTGATGTAACATATTTTTCGTGTACGCATCTCTAATTAAAAAAAAAAATTAATGAGTTTTCCTGTATCAGAACAAAATGTAGATCAATCGTGAATTTATTCTTCTTCAGCATACGTTCATCCTTTATTGGATAAGTTTAATGACTGTTACTCCTTTCTATCATTTGTCATCTGCATTCGGCTGTTTCTTGTTATTGTTTTATCATGGCTAAAAAGTTGTTTAACATACTGAAAACAAAAAGTAAAAATAAATGGACACAATAGCACATCTGAAACCACTGGCTTAAGGCATACCACAAGGCACGGTACTTGGACCATTGTTATTTATTGTATACTCTAATGATATATTTAAACTTAAATTATATGGTAAAATAATATCTCATGCAGACGATACAGTACTAATAATTAATGAAAAAACTTAGACTGACGTTAATATATCTGTAAATGAGGATGTTAATACCATCAAAAAGTGGATGAATGATACCCTATTATTAATGAATACTGATAACATATATTTTATAGGATTTGCTATTCAACAGAAAGATAGCAATTAAATTAATATTAAAATTCCCACCAACGCCTGTACTCAAGAAGACTTTTGCGATCAATGTTTATCAACTGAAGAAAAATACTGTATTAAGTACCTAGGAATCATAATAGATAACAAACTCAAATGGAAAGAACATATTACTAATCTTACAAACAAAATAAAGAAAACTGCCTACATATTTTAAAGACTCAGAAACATCTTATCACTTACAAATTTGAAAATAATATATTACGCGTTTGTACAGTCACATTTTCATTACGATATTATTGGATGGGATAATTAGAAATCACTCAAAAAATGATGATAAAAATAATTTTAAAAAAATGACTATCCAAGTATCCAACTCTTCACAGATTTCAAAGTACTAATAATAATAGACATGTACAAAAAAAATTATCCAAATTTTAAAAATTAAAAATTAGAAGGGAATTCCGATCTACAACATTTAGAGACCAAATTGATATTCCAAAACTAAAATATACCGCAACCCAAAATTATTATATATAAAATTATTATTATATACTCCTCTATACACGAGTCTGAGAAGAAATAAATGTTAAAAGAAATATGTATATATCCTACTGATTAATTATATAATATATTTTTTTTTAATAAAAAAAAAATATTGGCCCAGCAAGCTGAAGGATCACGTTTTTAGTACTTGGTTTCCACTCTAGCACTCTTTTGAATAGCTGTTATTCTTTCTGTTTAGGTGCCTAGCCCGTTGCCATTTCAGGTTTCTTATTTAGTGGACTATTTTGGTTTTGGGTTTTCACTTGTTGATAAGTTGTATTGGAGTGTTCGACATTGTGGGTCAGAACTGCAATAATTGATTTAAGTCTTTGATTTTGAGGTGTTGCGGTACTGTCGTGAAATATGAAGTGCCAAAAATAAATCAAAGTTAATAAAAAAATATATAACTAATACAAATTACATGTATCAATTTGAAATAGCTGCAACATATAAGTTTGTCTTCAATTCACTAGTATAGTTTCTTCGGATAGGAAAAGTTCCTAGTTCGAATCCCGGTTGCAGCCAAAATGTTTTTTTGATGAAATGATTTTATCGGTATATATATATATATATATATATATCGTTATAATTAATACATTTTATTTGTATTAAAATACAACAAAACTATGTTCTGAAAAAACTACAACTTCACAATAATAATATGTTCTCTTTAAAATAAATATATAACTTATAATACCAATATTTTTTGTTTAAATCTCTGTCATACTGGCTTAATAATAATTTCAAAACTATGTCCATATAATAGAACACTTTCAGATAATTTTTATAAATTTTACGAGTATAACAATTAGTTTCTTGGCCAGGTGGTTAGATACTCGACTAGTGATCTAGTGATCGTGGGTTCGAGCCTCGTTTTCTAGTCTCCTAAGACCATCAAGTTAGTCATACGTTCATAGTTAGTTTAGCTAAAATTTGAAATAGTAAGTGCACACCTCTATGTAATTTTTTAAATATAAATAAATAAGCATTACATTACATTAAGGTGTTCCGTAGAAATTTATGCAATAAATTAAATGAAAACTATTTACAGGCGTAATCGTATTATATGCTATTTAATTTAAAAAATTGTCGGTAATTCAGTTGCATAAAGAGAATTACATATTTAATCTTCGCCGGGAATTCAGACAGAAGAGAAAGCAAATTCTTTGTAGGCGCGTCACTAATTTAACTTGAACCTACAAACGTTTTTTGAAATCACACGATAATGTTTTGATATTGTGCTCGTGCAAATTACGCAACATTTTTTATTGATTGTTACTATTCTCATTCTAACTTGCACTAGGAACATGTAAAAGCGTTATTGAGATGTTTGGCACTTGGGCCTTTATATTTTTTAAGACAATATATTTTGGCCGGATCATAAAAAACTCACACCATTAAAACGCACACATGGAGATAAAAATGCGCAACTCGGATTTTATTACGTCATACAAAACCGCCGCTGGCACTGTTCCCACCTTCAAACCAATGCGTCAGGCGCCTGGCAACGAATAGGGCGTGTGGCGTGTGACACGGAATAATCTCTAGCCTAATTATTAAGTTTTATTTTCGGTAAACTGTTGTTTAATTAAAACTGAATTATGTCACTTAATCTAAATACAATTTGAGATGAACATAAAAGATCAATAGAATTTTATTTTATTTAAATTTTGGTGCTAAATGCTGTCAACTCTGGTAACGATAAATAAAAATATACGATAAAAATTCTACATAGAGTAGCGTTTAGAAGGCAGCAGCGAGAGGAATGGCGCTCAGGAGACGACCTTCCTTGGTTGTGGGCGCATGTTATTGGCGTACGATTTATTTATTATGACGTCGGTACCGGGCGTGTTTATGTGGTTGTTAGAAACTCTGTTTTACAGCCAGGTATTTTCAAGGTGCGTTCAGGGGTGGTCGGCGGTGATGATGATTGTGGAGGCGATAGGCCTCCCTACCAGCCTCATCGGACTATGCTCATAATGAGGCAAACATTTTACATTTACAGAATATGCTCTATCGGCGGCTCCTTTTGTAACTACGTCAAAAATAGAACGTTAAAAATACCGTATTTGAAAAAATATCGTTTTTTAAAGTTCCGGATAATTTTATATTAGATTCATGGATAAACTGTAATATACGATAACGTACCGTACATATAATTTTAGAACAAGGGGCAAAAGGGTATGTATTTGTATATCGATGCTACTTTGTATATTAAATATACTCTTCAATTATTTTGTGAAATGAGTTTAAATACTGTTTTACTCCACAATATTTTATTGTATTAAACGTTGAAACGTTTTCGGGAATATCTTCTCATTCAATAATTTAATTCAACTAAAGTTAAACATATTTTCAGGCAGTAATTAAGATTTAGAATTGAGGGAAGATTTTCTCTAAAATGTTCTAACTGTGTTTCAACTTGTGTTTCAACTCAATTTCCAAAATAATCAAGTTTCACCAAAAACTTTTGAACAGTTCTCGTAAATTACATAAATAAGAATATTAATAAATAATTGTTTTAAAATCTTTAAGAATCTTCCGTTAAAATATTATTGCCATCAGATGGAGGACGAATGCAGTATTTGTTTTACAGACTTACTAACAAGTGTTTTTATTATATGAACGAGCATGGTTACTCTGACATATACAGTGTTTCAAAAGTCAACGTTATCTCTTGGAGAGATGATAGGTCAGCTCATGACTGACCAGAATATCAAAATTTGACCATGGTAAAAAAAAAATAGTTTTCGAGATATTGGCACTTTTATGAATTTCGTGAAAATCGATACCTTAGATTAGTTTTCCTGATATTATGGTCATTCATGAGTTGGACTATCAACCCTCCAAGGTATAACGTTGAATTTTGGGACACCGTGTATATGCCAGGGCCTAACTATTGTGTTGGTGAACGTTCGGATATTAAATAAATCAGTTATATTCATCTGATGTTTTGAGCGGAATCTCATATTTTTTATGAAATCCAGTCCCGAGTCTCGCGCTGATTTTATGGCAGAAACATCCGGAAAGTGAAATGTAATGGATGTCTCGCTTACGTCAAATAATACTATATACCTGTACATATTGTAATACACCGATTCAACTGATACAATCGCGCAAATCTCTAGCGAACTGCGTAAAAAAAAAAAATTATTATTATTATTTATATTTACCACTAAATTTATTTAACAAATAATATTATTGTTTTCTAAACGGTTCTACCAGACCTACGTTTGCATCCTAATTAAGTTAGATACTCGAAATCATACATAAGTAACTTTTATTTTTGATTATCTTGTCTGTCAAAAAAGTGGCCATACGAAATTATTACCATGGTGATTATATATTTTATTCAGTAACTATAAATATACAATAATATATCATTTCATCGCCCAGTAGGTATATAAATAATTATTAACCATAGCCATGCACGGTTTCAAGTTTAAATATATTTTATATTAATTTTGACATAAAGAATCATAATAAATATAACCACACCGATACATTAACTGACAGCGAAATGTCAAAACTATAATATTTTATATATTTTAAAGAGAATAAATTATTATTGTGAAGTTGTAATTTAGTAAACATACTTATGTGGTATTTAAACTGATACAAATTAAATCTATCAACAAGAAAGATATACATACAAGAAAAATTGATTTATGGAAAAAATATTTTGGCTGCTACCGGGATTATCTATACGAAGAAACGCGCTGAACATTATCACCATATCAGCCTTGTAAATTAACGACAAACTTTCGAACTTATATGTTGCAGATATTTTAAATTGATACATCTATTATTACATTTTTTAAAAGCTATCACCTTTTATTGCGAATACCTTTGCGTAATATATGCTAGGAGATGCGAGAAATTTATCAATTTCATTTTATTAAATTTTTGATAAATTTTAATACAAGTATATATTAAAGAGAATACATTATTATTGTGAAGTTGTAGAGTTTTTTTAGAATATACAATTAATTGATTGTATCTGTACATATATTATTCTAATTAACACATTTAATTAGTATAATAATATTTTCATTCGACACTATTTATTATTCATTTAATACTACGTCAAGATTTTTCATTTTAGAATTAAATTATTACAGCACAGGCCTTATAATTATTTACAAAAGTAAAAATATTGCGACACCTGTTATTATGAGAAAAAAAATTAAATTATTATCTGTTTTAAGATTTTCTAGATTTTTGCAATATTTATTCATCGCGAATCATCAGACTCGATCATCAGGGCTGACGTCGGTTATACAACTTGTTGTATATTTTTTTCTAATTCCAAGTCTGCGACATTCTACATGCAGCTAGATAGCCTAACCCAATACTACAATCGATAATCGACTACTTCTAAGCTACTAACATCTTATGTATTTAATTCTATTACATGAATTGGAAAGGTAAAAAATTGTAACAAAATCACTAAGCATTTTACTGCTAGAACATTCTACATTGCCGTCTTATTCTAAAGTCTGTTTTCGAAGGTAACTAAAATAAGCTACACTTTTACGACGCTGTCTGTATCTCAATTCAGAGGATTGAACGCGTTAGTCTGTTTAAGGTAATAATGTGTGGGCTATCGATATTTGTACATAGACATCATAAGGGCCGGTTGTGTGAACAGTAGTAACATTTACTTTAATAATAATTACAACTTCACAATAAGAATGTGTTCTCCTTAATAATATATGTTGTATCAATGTGTCCAAAATTGAATAAAAATGAATTGATAATTCTGGCGTCTGAAGTCGGTTTACTCAAAGGTATTTGTGATCCCGTAAAAACAATGTAGATGGCTTTCAAATAATGGAACGACAGATGTATTAATTTGAAAAAGTGTAACATATAGGTTCGAAAATTTGTCATGAAAAATACTGGCGCTATAACACAATTGGTAGTGTACTTCCCCGGATTGGAAATAGAGATCCAGGTTCGAATCCCGGTAGCGCAAAAACAATATTTTTCGACAAAATTGATTTTATATGTGTATATATTTATAATTAATACATTAAATTAGTATTTAAAACATCACAGACCTATGTTCTGAAGAATTACAACTTAAAGTTGATCGTTGGTAAATAAATATTTACTTCTCTAAAATACATCCTGTAGTAAACTGATTTTACTCTCCGATATCCGATAGTAAAAACGAGAATCGTTAATTAAATACGGCGGAATCTTCACACCCGTCTCAAAAGTCATCTGTCACGTTGATACTTTGAATGTTCCAGTATACGACAATTATCATTCAATATCCCGCTATTTTAGTGGTGAGAGTTTGTCCGATGATGATCTTGTTGTTTGATATACATTAGCACATAATTCGAAAAAAAAAATTCACCACCAAAGTGACAGGTATCGAACGCAGAGGTGAATAAATTCATATTTTTGTCTGCGAGCGAAACTTCTTATCTATGCTTTGACAATAGTAAATTTGACGTATTTACCACGGGCGACAGTAAAAACTGACAATAGTAAAAAGTTATCGTGTTTAAAATTTACTACCGATCACACTAACTAAGACTTATATCATGTTCATACGAGGTAAGGCTTCAGATGAGGCGATTATCATTAGTATGAAGAGTTGGTATTGTATTTAGTGCAGGCTTGCAATATCGTACCGATAGTAAAGTTATTGTCAACCGAGGCAAGACTAGCGGTACAAAATGGAGTTTTGGTACCGACACTGATGCATGAGCTGGGAGCTGACAGAAGAAGAACGAAAATAGATTAAATGCAGTAGAAATGAGATCACTTAGGCATATATGTGGCAATTTATTTATGACAGAGTAAAGAATGGAGAAACAAGAAAAGGATGTTAGTATAGTGAGTAAGATTAAGAAGAAAGGATCACGTAGGTGTTTTAGTCATATGGAACGGATGAATGAGGAGAGAATGGTAAGAAAGATATATGACGCAAGTGTTGATGTCACGAGTAATAGAGGACGTCCGCGGAAGACTTGGCACGACCAGGTAAACAAGATAATGGAGGATGGTTCTGTTAGAAGCCTCAATAATCGGCGAGCTTGTATGAGAAGATGTATGAAAGTGGATGAGGCGAGAATTGTGTGTCAGAAGAGTGTGGCGCTCTATCCTATCTGCCTACCCTCGCGGAGAAACGGCATGATGGTAAGTAAGTATGTAAGTAAGTAAGTATGTAAGTAAGTAAGTAGAGTTATTACAATCATAATATTATCTACACGATGTATTTTTTAAAATAGGTGTGTTTCTAGATTCCTTATGTTAGAATGTGAAATTTAACTGAGAAATGTGATTGCTATTTATAGTTATTACTCAATTCAACTGATTAGTGTAATGTATCTTCAAAAATTTAAATTTAATCAATATTATCATTTTACTACCTTTTATTTAATAAATAAATACATTTATAATACGACATTATTGTGACAGAGAATTTAATATATTCTTCAACGAAAGTTCTTCATTTATATTTTTTCATACATAATTCTACGAAAAATTCAGAATTATGATTGATGAAGTCACGCTACAGCGCGGTGAAGACATATTATTTATATTATTTCAAGAAATTAGTACATTTTGTACGTGTTCTTCAAAGCTTTGCATGAAATTGCATTTTGGTAAATGACAATGTGTAGCTAGCCAGATATACAGATAGATAGATATATAGGTAGTCGGATATACAGATAGATAGATAGACAGATATATAGATAGATTTCCGCCAAAATATCGTAACCGAAAAAAACATTATTATTTTGGTATACATCTGATGAGAAATTTTATTGTTAAACAAATGTTGTTATCATCATCAAACGTTTTCTGTCCATCGCCGGATGAAAGTTTCTCCAAGTGCCTCCTACTTTTCTCTGCAGAGTTTGATGATTTCATCGGTCCAGTGAGTTTTAGGGCAGCTTGTCGTCCTCTCGATCTATTTTGATCTTCATTTTGACAACTCTTGTTTGCAGGCGTGTACTTTATTAAATTAAATAAGCTGTAGACAACTAGAATTTTTCAGGAATATATAAAAATGTAACACATATCTGATAAAATTCGTGACATAATATTTTTTTAAATTTGACTTCAATTATATTAATTTTTAAGATTTGCAAAGTCAACTTTGTGGTTAAAATCAATTTTTTAGATTCTAAAATCTAAAATATAAATGATATTTCATCAAATAAATATTTTATTTTGAACTATTTATTTGAAATAATTTATTTATTTGAACATTTACACTGCATACCTCTGCATGTCAATACTCTTCATATCTCAAATATACATTTGTTATGAGTCCATATTACACAACCATACGCAAGCACTTAATGTGCACAAATCGTTGTTTCGGTATAAAAATTCACTTACAATGTTTTGGCAGTTTTAATTTTTCCCAATTTACACAAACTATTGTAACATTGCAGTAAGGTATCAGTAGCTACTGTTAATAAATCTCTATGTAATGGCAACCGAAGCTCATAATAGAATAGGCAGATGTACCTACGGTATCATCCCATGGCGCACCATAATTTTGTCACAATGATACCCTACCAGCATTGAAGGAACCTCCAGGACTCCTGGAATGCAGAAATTTTTCATGATGCAACTGACAGTTATTCAAACTACAGACAGGGCATGCGAATCCAAATATCTCAAGTTACTAACCATTTCATCAAATTGACAACGTTACATGATTACATTATAAGTTTTCACGATACCGCACGCTGCGCTCTCGAACGTTCTGACAGGACCGCCCGGTATTCCATAGACAGAGATTAAAATAGTGTTCTTGTTTTTCGGTTGCCATTACATAGAGATTTATGGACAGTATTAACTAAGGCCTAACTGCAATGTTTATTATTAACTATATTATTTTTTTCGCTAACCATGTGTGCTTTGTAAATTATTTGATAAAATTAAACAACAATAATTTTTAGATTAGATATATTATGAAACATGTGATATTATACAACCATAATATCTATACCTAACTATGTCCCGTGTACGCCATTCAAAGTAAACCGGTTTCGATATTTCGATCATAAGTAAATTATTAACTTTTTTACTAGATTGTTAATTTAAGATATCGTTAGGAGATTTATATATACGAATTGAATCATTTTTTTAATGAAAACGCATATTTCCTGTGAAGTTGCAATTTCAAAGCATAGTTCTGTAGTATTTTTAATACAAAATAAGTTAATCAACTAGAAATATATACCTACAGAAAATCAATTTCTATTATGTTATTTATTTACAAATAACAATCGGTTCCTGCACGGGAATGTAATTGACAAAACAATTTGTATCAAGTGTGCATATTGCTCTAACTACAAGAGAAGCGCGCAGTCTTCAATACACTCTTTTTTACTATACATCTTATGATGTACAGTACCTACACCATCTTATGATGAACATTACACCAAATTATTACTTCAACAACTTGATAAAATATTATTTTAGTACAAAGTTATGTTTTATTTTACAACGCGGATGCGTTGAATAACTTTATGAGTGAATCTCCGTGCAAAATATATCTCAATCAGATAGAAATAATATTTTCACAGTTATATCGCAGAGAATTATTAAATTTTATTATTATTTTCATTGTTTATTCGAAATTTTACAACTAAAATCAATATTTGATTTCCTCAATGGTCCGGTGAATACTTGTAGTATTTTTAATATGAACACCTTGTGGTGTTTGGGTGACGTTCATCAGCTTTTCCTTTATCACCTTGCTTGATTGACTGTATTGTTTGACTAGGGTTGACGTATATGTAGATGCATATATTGATGCATATGGATGGGTAGGAGCATATAAAACTTCAATATTACAATTATAAATCTCTCAAAAAATGATGATAAAAATAATTTAAAAAAAAAAAAATATCCAAGTATCCAACTCTTCGCAGATTTAAAAGTACCAAAAATAATAGACATATACAAAAAAATCAATGATCGAAATTTTAAAAATTAAAAATAAATGTAATATTAGAAGCGAATTATGATCTACAAGATATAGAGACCAAATTGATATTCCAAAACTAAAATACATCGCAACCCAAAATCATTACCAAGGCATCAATTTGTTTAATAATCTCCCCATCACAATTAGAAAATATACACAAACTATTATAAATTTGTATCTGAAGTCAAAAAATATGTACACAGACTAACAGACATATAAATTATACATTTTTTTATATACTCCTCTATATACGAGTCTTAATCTCATAGAGAAGGAATAAATCTCATTATATCTTCTAATATTATATATTTATATTTATGTATTTGATATGTAACGTATTTCAATCTATGTTAACATGTTTTATTTGTTTTAAAATTATAATTCTGCGAAATGATTGGAATATATATGCTGGCATCATTTAGTTACAATACAGTAATAATTTTTTTTTATTGTTCATTTATTGGATTATGAATGATTGAAATAAGTATGTAGATGAGTTTGTGTATTTAGGATGGAATATATCGAACGGAGGGTGACTGCGGGAAACAAAGTGAACGGCGCTTTGAATAAAAATATCTAACGGGAAGTTATCGACCGAGGCAAGACTAGCGGTGCACAATGAATCCTGATGTATGGAAGTGATGCCTGGAGCTGGCTGAAGAGAAACGAAAGTAGACTTAATACAGTAGAAATAAGATTACTTTGACGTTTATGTGGCGGATCCATTTATGACTGAGTGAATAATGAAAAAATTAGGAGAGAATGATCTGACTTGATCTGAGAGCTGACTTTAGAATCAATTAAAAATAATTAAATAAATAAGATTAAAAAAGAATCGCTTAGGTAGTTTGGTCATATAGAACGAAGATATATGGCGTAAGTGTTGATGTCACCAAAAATATAGGATGTCCGCGGAAGATTTGGCATGACCAGGTAAACCAGACACTGTAAGATGGTCTTGTTAGAAGTCTCAATAATTAACGAGCTTATATGAGAAGGTCTATGAATATGGATGAGGCAAGAGTTGTGTGTCAAGGCAAAAGAGTGTGGCGCTCTATTCTTTCTGTTTACTCCCCGCTGATGGTATTTTAGTTATATTTATTAAGAACTTTTCTTTCACTTTCCTTCGTGAAAAATACTTGTATGGTAAATATTTTATTTTTTTAATAATTAATTTGTCAGTAAATTATTTTTAATCGTATTATATCTACTATATATTTAATTCATTGTAGTTACTAAGATTTAAAAAAAAATGTATGTATTTATTTGACTTAATTTATTAGGTAAGTTTAGCATAATATGAAAATAAACCTGTTTAGTCAACTACTTGTTACGTACAAGCATAGATGTCGGAAGAATCTCAGAACAGGGAAGGAATTTGGCACTCATTACAAATCGGATTCTGCTGACACCTCCAAAATGTGGACTCTGTACTGTTTAACTCACTATTTTCGTCAAGGGTTCCCACAAAGTATAGACGCAAAGTCTCGAGATTAGTATAACATTGTAAACTGTTCCGTACATGTTGTAACCGTACTAGTTCAAGGTCGCCGATCGACTAGTCGGCGGCGAGGCCGCGAGGGGTTAGGTAAGGGGGGAAGGCACAGTGCATTATTTTCGTTCAATAATAATTAATATATTTATACTCCAAATAAATATATGTCTCAAACACTACTTCAGGATTATTTTGTTGTCTAAGAGAAAACAATCGACTGTCCCCGATTACTTTTCCAGACTTGCTCGAAGCTATGTTGTGGCTGATGTCCAGATATATAGTAGTCATGATAATTGTCTTTGGAATTGTTATAAAACTACATTACTATTCACAATTGTATAATGCAGAAAAGTAAAAATATTCTGCACATTAGGTATGCAAATGCTATTAAATTAAAAAAAAAACATGTCAATTCATGCTGTAGTGAAGCGTGAATTCACACTGTGGTGCAATGTGAATTTGATATAGTCAAAATTTTTAATAATATATATATGGCGGCAAATCTTCAAAAGATTACAAATATTTCAGTAAAAATATCATTACGTTTGACTGAGGTCGAGGGCGAGACAATATAACGTAACTTTATTATTATAATATATGTAGGATTACGCAAATACCGGCAATGTTACGCAAAAGATAGCCTAGCCGTCTCATGATATTGTGGATAACATATATGTGTAATATAATAATAAAATTTATTACGTATTTGTGCTAAAAAAATATTGCAAATAATATATCCTTTCGAAATTTTTATGAAACTGTTATAAGATTGACAGATTTGAAATGTAGATAATAAATTATTAGTATTATTTGTTTAATTTATTATATACAGTATTTCACCGGACCTTGTACTGGATATAATATA
Source organism: Eubasilissa splendida (assembly GCA_031772225.1). Lineage (NCBI taxonomy): Eukaryota > Metazoa > Arthropoda > Insecta > Trichoptera > Phryganeidae > Eubasilissa > Eubasilissa splendida. The sequence continues at coordinate 24,379,113 of CM062853.1, read as the reverse complement.
AAAAGTTTTCTTTAATTTTTTGCGATTCTAAATTAGTAGTAGCCGCGTAGACAACGCAGCAACAATGATTGATTTATGATAGTATGTAATTTATTGTTAATTTGTACTATTTATTTTATTTATAATTTTTTGTACCTTTAGAAATATGTATGTTTAAATAAATATATATTTTTAAACTATTTTATATGAAAAAAAGTTTAACAGTCGTTAATAAATAACATATTTTTTTCTTATATTAAACAACACTTGTACATATTCAGATTTGAACTTTAACCAATTATTAATTTATTAAAAAATTATCTGGTGCATTAAAATGGTTCATTTTTTAACAGTAGTTTATACAATGGTCGCTAGTAGTACACTACCTCAAACTAAAATATAAACCTGCTTAGTTAATACATGATTTAGAAAATGGAATAATATGTCAGGAATATGTCTTAATCATTGATATATAATAATAAAAATCATAAAGTTATAAACGTTGTATATTTACCTTAATGCAATTCAATAAGTTAATTGGTTTTCATCAAAAATATTTTTTTTTTTTGATGTTATAGCTGTTAATTAAACGAACAAATCTTGTGTGCTTATCAATGAATATAATCACAACATTCAACTGATTTGATACGGTACTTGTGATGAAAAAGATAACAAAAAAAAAGTATATTTACCAATTCTATTTTTGTGGTATTTTCTTTAGATACATTCGATAACTTCACTAGTACTATTAAGTTAGTAAATTTGAATCTACCTAAGTACAATAATCTTATTTTAAAGCTATGTCAATCTTAAATAAAATTGGGTACTTTTCAATTCTTCGGTGTACACAAAATTTTGGTCCAGCGCAAATATATTAAACATCAACTTCTCAAAATGAAATTATATATGCCCAAGAACATACAATTACTGGATTTTCACCTACAAAGATACTGTTATTAGACAAATAATAGATATCTCTTAGAGACGAATCTATTTTTTATTATATTTATCGGAAAGATATGGAAGTAGGCTGGCTTAAATAATCACTTTTTACAAATATAACGTTCATATCGATCAATTTTTTGGAATTTGTATATATGTTACTATGTGGAAACACTTCAAGTACAACTACACTATCGCCATCTATGGACTAAATTTGATATTCATTTTATTGAAAATATATACATACATATTACATTACAATTTTTATTTTTTGTCAAAATGCAAATCTGTTTTACGGCAAGGATTGCCTTTCAAATAGAAATTAAAGTAATTAACATAGTAAATTAAAGTTAAAATACGTACAAAAAGACATAAAAAATAAAGTAATTAAGTAACATAGTAAAAATATTATCAACAATTTTTTTTTAAAGAAATACAACAGAGGAAACAAATAATTATATACGAATGTGTTCTTTCCGTTTTATATTTTAGGGTGTTCACTGGTATGAACTGAACACATTGAAATATAATCTGATGGTTAACGGTCGACTGCAGCGTTTGCGCATTTACCGCTTGCCGACTGGTGCTATGCCTTTTGATATAATGTGTAGCAGCGCAGTTAAGTGAAACGTTTGTGTTACTGCACTCGTTGCCGGAAATATCGCAAATCATAATTTCAAATAAGTATCGAAAGTTTTAATCTATATTTATTTATCAATACGTCACGAATTTCTCATCAAAATATTAATATTCGTTAATGCTTTTACATAATATAGATTTGTCTGTAAGACTAACAGACTTTTCATTGCAATATAAATGAGAATTAAAGCGATATTGATATTACAAACCTAGGAGGCCAGTCTTTCCGGAGTTTTTCCCCATCGATTCCATATTCCGATGAATAACAGACTTAATATGGTAAAAAAACGTACGAATTCTATCTGGACTGGACAATGAATGGATCCAAATAATCATTAGGTAATCGTCTTAAAGTAATTCAAGGATCTATTCCCCGCACCCCCTTGGTTCTCAAAAAGAAAAATCTCCAAAAGAACAGTATCAAATATCTCTAGAATGAGAATTGGGCATTGCCAGGTGGCCTCTCATTTGTTCTGATTGAACTTAATAGATTCCCCACTCTGTGAGTGTGGTGCCGAGGAGGAAACCCTTGACCGTGTCTTTTTTGCCTGTCCATTGCGGATCACAGGTTTTTTTAAGTTACAGTGGTCTCGTCAATGGTAAATTATAATAATAGTGAATTCACGGAGAAAATTAATAAATCAATTTTATATCATTAAGGAGAATATACAATCTTATTGTGAAGTTGTAATTATTCAAAACATAGGTCTGTGATATTTTTAATACAAATTATTAAATGTATTAATCGATTATAGTATAGCAAGATAGTGCATTAACGATAAATTTTAATACACATTTCCCGGATTGGAAGAAATCCAGTTGCGAATCTCGGTAGCAACAACAATATTTTTCGATAAAATTGATTTCATATGTATATCTTTGGTATTAACGATTTTCTATTATTAATTGTAATGCAGTTGCACTATAGGTTAGTAATTATTTTAACTATAACTTTTTACATGAAAATATAATATTAAGTATAGATTTTATCATCGTTTCTGATATTTACAAAGACTTTAATTATGTAAACATCTGTACATTTATTTTATTACTAAATCGTCGTTCGTACATCTATGGCGTCTATCTTAGGACGAGTTTTAAACAATAGATAGTAATAATTATTTACCTCAATATTATATGGGCCTATAAAATTATTAATTAATTAACTCTGTTACTATATTATGTCCAACTGCTGCAGATATGTTGAGAATGATTTATATGAAAACTTAATTCTATAATGTCTGTGATATCCTTTAGCACAACCACTTTGCAAGATATAATATCCGATAATGGCACAGTACAATTTGAAATATTCGCGTTAAGTTATTTTATTCCGGGAAAATCCACTGTACGTTAGAATTCTCAAGAGAAGAGATTTTGTTTCAGATAATGGCATTTGTAACAATCTTTTTTAGATTGTCGGATGGGGAATATGAATTCACATACGGACTGAATTTAAATAAGCACATGTGTGTTCAGAATTTAAATCTGAATACATACTAATGGGAAATATATCACAGGGAATTATGTAATGCATAATTTTATTAGAGCATTATATGAAAAAATCCAGTAAATGATTTTTTTTCTGTTTGGTCATGCGAAATTGGTGAATTCAGCGATTGTTAATAGCATAAAAAATATTGGTTATACACTAAATAACGTACATTATCGCTCATAAATAAAATTTCCACAATCTAATAAAACGAATTTTTAAAAAAATGCGTTCGACAACGTGTTTGAAAGTGATAGAAATACATCATAGAAGACAATAAATAAATTAAACTATAATTTAAACATTATAGCAATATTACAGAACAGAAATAGAGGATGCCCACGGAAGACTTGATACGACCAGGTTAACCGGTTAATGGAGGATGGTTCTTTTAGAAGCCTCAAAAATCGTCGAGCTTGTATGAGAAGATGTATGAATGTGGATGAGGCGAGAATTGTGTGTCGCTCTATCCTCTCTGCCTATCCCCTCGGGGAAACGGCGTGATGGTAAGTAAGTAAGAATAAAATAAAATTAAACTAAATTCATCATCATTTGAAATAAAAGGATATCAATTATGTTAATAATTATCATAGACACTGAAAGTCTGAAGAAAGTGATTGAAATTAAATATGTTGGAGTCATAATGCATTCTAGATCGAACTTTTCTCAAAAAGATATGTTACTAAAAGGACTGCTAAAAAAATTCAATTTTTCGGAAGGATTAGAATAGAAAATATATTTATTTTTAAAATCCTCATTAAACAAATATCGGCTGAATATATAAGAAAAATTGAAGCATACCATAGATAGGTTTTAAAAATTGAAATATTATATGTTAATTTTAGAGAAAATTTGTATAATGTTAAAGATTAAAAATTAGTTAAAGAATTAATAATAAATAAATAGTGAAGTTTTATAATTCTTAAAAACATGTTTGTATATTTTGGAAGAATTTTATCATTTCGAAATCACCGCTCCGGCTATAAAATCAGTTACAATTACGTATTTATCTAAATTTCGTCAATTGGCAGTTTTTGTGAATGTGCAGGTTTTGTTACTCAATAGCCCTCAGGTTTTTGTTAGAAGCTGCAATCAGAACAATCAATGAGAAGTATGAAAAGTCATATGAATACGGATGAGTCTAGGGTTGTGTGTCAGAAATGAATAGTGTATAGATGGTAAGTTGGTGTGGTTTTCAGCAACTGTATCTAAATGTAAATAATAATAATAATTATGTGTTTACTCCAGCGTGATTGGGTATTTTTTAAGACCCGATTCGTCATGAAGATAATACATATTATATAATTCATTAAAGTTAAGAAATATTATTTATGTTATGAAAAAAAAACTAAGGAAAATATAAATAAATAAAAAGTTCACACATATATACAAATATAAACAAAATATTAAAACTTCAGTCACGGCCATTATTGTATATGTAGCTATTCTGTAGGCGTTGCCATTCTCTGGTCAGGGAACAAGCTTTCCATGAGAGCATCGCTTGCACCAGAGAGTTGGTGCTGAGCTCCAGCCGTAGCTTTACGCCCGCAACTCGATGTCTCAGAAGCGGAACGAATCCATGTATACGGCCTACGGTAAACATTGCAGATGCGCTGCAATAACGCGCCAATTCCAACAGTATTCTGTATGAATTATTGTACTGAATTCGGAGACGGTTGTAGGTCACTTGCTTGTATTTTGACCAGAGCTCGCAGGTATACATGCTGGTGAAGAATGATTTAAACAGAATTCTCTTCACTTACTTACTGCATTGGTAGAAACACCGTGACAGCATATTCGATGTCAAAGATGTTCTTCAATTTACTGATCAGTTTGATTTTAAAAAATATTTTTTATCTAGTTTTCAAACATTAAGAATAAAGAAACGATTAATTTTAATAATCGCTTGAAGTCATATAACCTTTTGTGAATTTTTTATGAATATGAATTTAAGGCACTCAAAAGCATTTCCATTTGCTCTTCTAAATTAATTCCGTCAATCTTTTAAAATAAAAACCCCATGAAATGATTGGAAAGAAGCACTCCAAATGCAATATGGGAAAATTCTGGATCATATTTATTCAATATAGAAATCACATTTTTGAGAATAATACAAAATTCTGAAATTTATGAATCATCGAATGAAAATAATAACTTAAACCGTTTAAGTATTTTTCTAAAAGTAATTTACATTTACGTTCGCTAGGTACACATTGATATAAAAATAAATTACACACAGTGTCACAAAATTAGTAGAGACTGACTTGAACAGTTAGGTTAGGTTTTTATTTTGGTTCCTGCAGGTTACAAACGCCTCTTAGGGAGTGAATTTGGTAGTTTAATGTCATCCCTAGGGTGAATATTGAATAAAGAGATTATGAGAGAGCGTCGACATGGGTTGAGAATACCGACGACACCGAACGAGAACACATTGGTGAAATCGAAAAATTCTTCCTAAATAATAAAGGATATATGAATTAGTTATTTATAATAAATAATATATATCTATCAAAAAAATATATTGGTTACCACCAGGATACGAAACCGAAATTTTATATTGCCACGTTAGCCATTTAAGTTTCCAATAATTTTTAGACTTTATATACCTAGTTTTTTAAATGAGACATCTATTATTTCAATTTAGAAGTTAAATTCGTCAGTCGTAGTTTTTGATAAAATCGCTTCAGTAATAGAGAATTAGTGATAAAAAACAAATACTATCTATACTGTAGAAGTAAAGTTATAAAGTGCATTAAGAAAATCCATATATAGTAAAATTAAAATATGCGTAAATTTTTGGGTATTACGTTATCTGTTTTCGACTTGATTTATGTATCATGTATAGTAACTTAAAATAAACCTACTGTAGGTGTATTCTTATTTATTACTAATGAAATACATTTATTTTTATAATTATTCATTAATTCATTAAAAATAGCTGGACAACTCATTCAAAAATGTATAAAAATAATAATTAAATACATGAAAAATGACTGAACACTGAATATCAATTATAACAAATCTATTAAATAAAAATTAATAATTGTGATTGTTTTTAAAATGTTAACCTGATATGTAACTTCCTATCAAGTAACTTTCTCTTGATATTAAGAGTGTTTCAAAATCGAAACACCTTTGTCTTAAATCTGGTCATTTTCTGCTTTATTTCGGGATTATTACCACAGTACTAGCAAACAAAATTTTTACTTTTATTGGCGTAGAACTTATCCCTACATAAAATAATCAGGAGCCGTCAAATCACGTGATCGAGGAGGCCAGTTGATATCAACACTTTTTGACATTATGTGGCATCACAAGATTTCAAGTGTAATTCGGGCTGTGTGTGAGGTGGCACCGTCCTGTTGAAATCACATGTGTTGTAAGCTTTACCGACCCAATTCGGCCACCAAAACGTGACAATAGCGATACACCATCAATGATTACAGCATTGCCATCATTATTTAGATAAAAAGTTTCATCACACGTCGTTGAGGCATTCAATTGTAATCAACTACTCTCTAAGACTAATAAATGCGAATCGATAAATGTTTCCAAACCAAAATGGTGGCCAATTAAAATCAGCCTGTAGCATTATATTCATCCTCTATATGCTTCAATACAGTCGCATATATGTTGAAATAGAAAACCCTGTCATATTTTGATAGTACATACATAGATTAGATTGTGTTAATGTGTGATTATAAAAAAAAAAAAACTTTTTTCAGTGTGGGATGCAACAGCCAAACAACCCTTCGGTTACATCCATGGATCCACCTATCAGCTCGGAAACTTCGACGAGTGTGTCAAACCACACGCTAGATCATCTCTCGGTGGAATCTCAAGGCAGTACTGCTTGGCTGATGTGGTGGTGGATGTCATCTCTTCGAATGCCAGGAGATCAGAATTTAAAGAAAACTTTGATCCCTACAGCAACATCTTAGATAAAATATACGTAAGTATTTTTTCAATCTCATACTTCTTATTCGTTTAACTCTCAATTTAAATAGTCATGAAATATGGATCCGGCGATTTAATATTTCTAATGACGGTTGAATTAATAAACAAATACGTTTATATCAAAATGTTAATTAAATTAACATTACATTAGTAGATGAAAGCATTATCATTAAAAAATAAATTAATCTTATGTATGCAGTTTTACATGTAATAAAAAAAGATAAAAAAAACTGGGGAGAGATGGGATGGGGATGTTCGAATTGTGTTTGAGGTAGAAAGATACCAAAAATATGTGTAAAGAAGTAGGTAAAATTATTGGCTAAAGTCGATAATATAATGGTTCATAATTTTTTTTAATGTAGTAAGGTTAATATTGAAATAAAATTATAATAAACACGAATGTTGAATGAACAAATTTTTTGCGTGAAGTTCAACTTCTTGGAACGTGGAAGAGTACTGTCTGTCCGGTCGATCTGGATGGAACATTGAAAGATTAGTCCAATGACTATTTAAACTACGAGTCCGAACATAAGAAGAATGCTTAAAAATATTTGTACTATTGTTATAATTTTCATAGAACAGTACGCCGCCAAGCTGTAATCATAAAAATCTATGAACAATTTTGACTGAATGTGTGCCAAAAATCGTTTTCTTTAAATTTTTGTCTCAAATGACAATTAATATATATTAGTATCATAATTAGTCAGCCATGCATATTCTAGATGTTTTGATATGGCGCTCCTTATAAGTATTATATCTAACATGTATTCTGTAAAGGATGCATCATTAGCCACTGGTTCAGACCCAAACATTCAAAACAAACAGATCAGTAATTCAAGGTGGAAATTATGTTCCTTGGTCCTTGTTTGGTCATAAGCAAATATTATTATACTCCTTGATCTACGGCAATATCTGTGAACTGATAAATCAATTAAAATAATGTTAGTTTAAATGTATTTTTTCTATCGAAATAACTATACATGCATTGTTTTTCAAATTCTGTATACTCGCCTATGCCTCATTCGATAGATATTTTCATACCGGATCATTCAGTTCACTGTATGGACTTTAGATTATATTTTCCACTTCAATCGCTATATGAGTAAAGGGTGTTTTTCGAATTGGCAACACTTTTTCCAGCGATAACCAATTTGACAGCTGATGGCTGATTTGTAATCAGTTTGGTTTGTTATTTAACCATGGCTTGCAAATTGTGTAAATTTATTTACAAAATCGTGGTTCAGTTCACGAAATTTACCGAGCGCTACGTCCATTTTACGGTTGACATATTCGTCCATCAGAGCAAGTAATTCGTATAATCATGAATCGTTTTCACACCACGCATACTTTAATTGATAATACGCATCCACAAAGATGTCGTACAGTACTGCAGTGGAGCGTAGTATTGAGGAAGATCCGAATGAGTGCACAGCAATAGATCCATGACTACTGACTTTTTAGTTTCCAATTAAATGGTACTAATATGGAAGAGCTGTGATTTCCACAAGATGACGCAACATGCCACACAGCGTGCGCTACAATCAATTTATTGAAATAAACATTCGATTAGCGCGTAATTTCGCGTAATGGACTTGTGTGATTTAACACCTTTGGATTATTTTCTGTGAAGATATATGAAGTCGCTAGTCTACGTCGATAAACGACTTGGAAGCCAACATTCATCGCGTTATTGCCGATTTACAGACCCAGCTGCTCCAAAAAGTGGTCGACAATTGGACTTTCAGATTGCGCTTTATTCAAGCCAGCGACGGCGCTCATATGCGCGAAATCATATTTAAACTCTAATGGCATAAAATTATCTTTCCAATAAAGCTAATACCATGGCCATTATCACGATTTTTATGTATTTTATTCCATTTTAATGTTCTATACTTCTAAAAAAAACATTCTATATATATATTTTATTATTATGGAGTACAATGAAATAAATTTTGAAAATATAATACAACAAAATAAATGGATATTTCTGAATGTGGATTTTCAATACATAATAATCCCGGACACACGATTTATAATTTTTTATCAAAATATTGAACTGTATTTTTACAAACCTCAGCAGCACAAAAAGCCTTCGGATTTTTTTCTGAAGTACATTTTCATCGATTCCTAGAATTCCTTTCAATAATAAAACACGTGGACTGGACGAATTCCAGCAAATGTCCAATTTATCTTGCGAATATTTCACACCAGTTGTTGGGTGGATATTTTTACATTGACAGGTTTTTCATTTTGGTACGACGATTCACACAATCCCCTCTGAGAGCAGTCAAAAGCCGGACTTTAGGTGGGGAGGATAGGAGAAGACCGTAGCTAAATGACGGTTTGGTTATTTAATGTAAAGATAGATTTTGTTAGTTTGGGTCTGTCATTTAATTTCTATTTAATATATTTAAAAAAAAAAATCAAAAATATTTTGGAGGCGCCGAATATTGATCCCGATACCTCTCACCACTACCGCAAGTGCTCTACTGTCAGACCATGCAATTGTCACAAAAGTACATCATACATTTTTTTTTTTGTATTAGAATTTAATGTATTGATATGCTATATTATTTTTACACTCTTCATCAAAATTTAATACTAATACGTAATTTTATTAAAAAATTAATTCCATCTAGTGGACTTTGTAGCAAGCGGAATATATGTTATATCAATATTCTTACTATTTTCAAACTAATCTAAATTCTTATGCTATGAAAATAAGACTAACTTGCTGGTCTCGTGGAACGAGGCGGGAACCCCCGACCACTAGATCACTAGGCCAACGTGTATACCACTGGACCAACAAGCCAGTCATTTGATAATGAGCTTAAGATATTTGTATATAGCAATTTCATGTTTTGCTTATATTCCTCGGTAGCATAAATTAAATATGAGATACTTACTCGAATTGTAATATAAATTAATAGATTTTTTAAAATATTTTAACCCTTCCCTAGCCATGCAGTAACATAGGTCTACCGAGCCAATTAAATCGTATTTCTATAAATATGCACAATGTAAAACTTACATTTTACCTAGTCCTAAAAAAACTAATTTTCACTTATAAATGCGTAGTAGAAAACCAATTATGTAAAGCGAATCATAATAAAAATAATCATTTTAAAATTCAATCCTATATAAACTTGTTGCTTTGCATGCTATCTACGTTAAAAATACCACTTTTACCACGTGAAAATAATCACACATTAATTTTAATGATAAGAGATATAGATGAAGATCATGTTAGATGGGTCTTTTGACGAATGCGTTACAAGAATAATGTTTGAGAATAAAATGAACGTTTTTAATTATTGTATTTATTATTTCTTATTGTTATTATAGTAACTGTGACATTAACTATTTTAAAGCTATTGAAGCTTGTAAAAGCATTTTATTCCCATTTAAAGTGTTAAAAAAACTCAAATTTCTTGCAGTAACACGAGTTGACAGCATGGCTGCGTAGAGTATTTTTAGCATGGTATGGTAAAGGTAAACCAAATAGAAAAAAATATTATATGTAGGAATAGTATGATACACGAGACGTGTAACGCAATTTTTTACGTACCATCCACCATTGGACTCACTGTAGTTAGTAATTAGGCACTGCACGATTCAATACACCGCTTGATTGATAGTATTGGCGTTGATTATTGGACGTTAATAAATCTTTGAATGCCAAATACAGAACTTTTGGGTCACCCGTCATTCAGTGAGATTTATTATTTTAGAATTATATTCATCAAAATGGGGATGAATCAACGGTTGGATTTCTAATTCCTAGAAAAATTTCACTTGTATTGAAAGCTTTATACTGGAAAGCTGTGCGTTTGTGAAAAAAGAAAATTCGGTTAATAAAATTCACGGCACAGTTAAATGGTTAGTTAAATCTAACTCAAGACTATTCTAAATATGGCGTAGGAATATACAAATGTTTAATTTGAGTGTATATGATAGTATAGTTTGCACTTTTCTTTGAGACACTTCCTCTGCTTTTCATCATAACCCAAAAAATCTTAAGGGGAATACATTATTATATTTTTAGTATTTGCAATAACTTTGTGGTTATTTTGATTTTTTAACTACTTAAATATGAATTAATTCACCAACCGATTTCGTATACAGCCATTTCCTTCTTTAGGATGTCAAATTAACTAACCAAAAATATAATTATCACATTCTAATGTTTTTGTTTTTTAAATAATATTCTAATTACTTTAAAAATTAAACTAAGTACTTTTGGTTTAAATAATTGATCTACTCGTGAGTTGAAGGTGTTCATATACAAGAATTAAAACATACAGATCATTTATGAAGCGGATCTTCACAAAACAAGTAAACTATATAATAATGTTTTGTTGCAGTATGCTGGGGACCAGATTCGCAGAAGACGAGACTTGATTCACTGGGCAATGTGCGTACCAGCCAGCTGCACCCCCAATGAATTAGAACTGATGATGAACCGGCATTTCCAGGACACCTCCGAAGCTGGACATGGAATAGCGCTATTCAGAGCAACAGTTAATCCGTCAACTTGTCAGTTGGCACATAAAAGCAGAGATGTTCCTGTCGGTGCTATCATATTTTTGTGAGTTGTTATAATATATTTAATTAATTACCCATTGGCCCGAATATAACGCGGCCTCAAATATATCACGACCCTTGAAATGTTAACTCAATATTTTTAGGAAATAAAATAAAACAAAATATAAATATTATTAGGTATAATATTTTGACATAATTTTTACATATCATTTATTTATTTATATTAATCTGAAAGGCAAAACGCGTCTCAAGTAAATTAAATGAGTAGATTCAAAAAACAAGTGTTCTATTTTCATGTATGTGATTATGGAGTTCTACAAACTTACCTAGAACACAGTAAACACATAAGAACATACTTTCACACACAAACAAAATCTATCTGATTCTTGCAGCCAGTGCTGGAAATATTTTTTGCATATTAATACTGATTAATTAAATTAATTGGTGATGTTTACAAAAAACGTACGACAGTTTGTCGAAAGGTGTTATTTGAATTTTAAAAGAAAAATATGATATTTATATTTATAATAAAGCATTATGATGTAATACATTTTCTGTTACAATTTTCAATACAAGTTTTTTTTTTGTAAATGGAGATATGTTTAAAGTTTTTAATTTAATTAAGTTACATTAATAATTGCAGTTTATCTAAACATTTATTCCCTAGCTAATAAAACGATTTAATAGCTCCTATCTACAAACACATAAACGTGTTTATAATGTACATATTTGATAAATCTTTTCATAGACAAATTATGACATCAAACGTGAATATTTAATATATTTGAGTTGAAGGTTTACTTCCAAGCTGTTTTCGGACGGACGAACTTAAAATTTCTCCAGATATGTTATAATAGTGTGTACGTACTATTGCGACAACATCTGAGGTATGTATGCGAAAGGGAAAGTGTCCGCTCCCATTTATAAAACACGATTGAAGATACTGTCGGTTACACATCTAAAGACGAGTGTGACGTCACATGTGCATGTACGAGTATAATGCACTTTTTATGAAAATGCCTCAATTGCCCAGCCCTTGTGTTAATTAACTGACTTGCTGCATGCGTGTCGGGAATCATTAAATATTACTCACTTAAAATGTTGAGCTCTTCAAAGCGGAACTGAAAATGTAATATTATTCGTTTTTTTACATTTCTATATTAAGTTATTTAGTTGTTCCGAAAACAATGGCCGAATTTAATATTACATCAATATTTTTTTATACTTTTAAAATAAGCAATGTTATCTTTGTGGTTAAGATTCATATTTTTATTTTTTATATTTGTTTAATTAACCACTAAAATGAGTTTAAATACATCTACCGGTTTCGAAAAATACCATTTTCTTCTTCAGGATGTCATAACTAACTAAAACATACATTGTTTCTTTGACAGAATCTATTTTTAAAAATCTATTTTTAAAAAGAAAAAATTTTTTTTTTTTTTTTAGTACCTAACTCAAATCATTACTTAATACAAATTTACTCGAATAATTTTTAGGAAAAAAATTTAGAATGGGACTCGTAGTTAAATTTAGTTGGTTGTTTATAATTTTTTGATTAGTTTTACACGCTTTATTTATCTCCAACGATTCCAAATTATTTAATTTGTGACCAACACCGTTTATATGCAAAATTGACAATCCCAATTTTTTATCAAAATCATGACCATTTTCTATCAAATGATTAGCAAATTCTGAAAATCCACTATTGTTCAAACATCTCAAATGCTCCCTTACTCTTATATTAAAATTTCTACCCGTTTTACCAATGTAAAATGCAGCACAATCCTTGCAACTAAGTTTATAGACACCAGAATTGTTAAATTTATCATCTTTGTCTTTAGAATTTATGAGTAAATTTCCTATACTATTATTTGTATAAAATGCCGGTCTAATGTTTCGTGGTAGGTGTTTAGATATTTGATTCGAAAAGTTATTTATGTATAAAATCCTACGCCAATAATCATTATTATCATTATGTTTTATCTGTGATTTATATAAAAATTGATTATTATATTCTTTTAATTTATTTTTTAAAATAGTGTCTGTAGTGTCTGTTTTTTAATTGATTTTTTTTAGGTTTGCAATTAGGAATCTGATACATTTATTATTATACATATAAATGTGACGTCTACCCTCCCCTTTTGGGGGTGTACGACTTCTATAGCTTCTCTCTCGCTGCCTTCTCAATTTAATGTGATAACGAGTCTCACGTCAATTTGTACAGATATGAGTCTGGTACGATGATACAGGAGCCAACCTATGATGGTACTAAGATGTGAATAACTGAATGCAATAAAAAACAAAATAATATTGACGAATCGAAAAGAGAGTAAACAACACTCAAAACACGATAGTGTGTAAATAAATAAAAATAAAAAATACATTTGTTATTAATTTTTTATATTTAATTGCGATTAAAAAAGTCTTAATTTTGTTAACGTGAATTTAAAATTGCGTATTATGCATCTCAAACAGCACGCAGTGTTGACCGAATGTGGGTTAAAGAAACCACTTCTGACCAAATAGAGCGGCGGTTCGAAAAGTTTAGTAACAGATACGCGAGTCTTAGAGATGAAAATGGTCGAAGATCTCTTGCTACTGTTGAAAACATTAGTGGAAGACAACACGCATCAAACAATCAGCACTGATCAACCGGTGAGATGTTCATTTTGTTTCCACTATTATTTATAGCAAAAAATCAATAACATAGGAGTAGCAGAAAATGCCTTTAAATAATTATATAAGTTTTATTCCAAGTGCATAAACAATATAAAGTGATTCATTGGCAAAAATACGTAAAATCAAATGGTTTTTACATTAATTAATAAAGTTTATTTTCTATAAAATTATGTTACATTAAAAACGGCTGTAATTTTTATAAAAACCGACTTTATTGTATTTCCATTTCGAGAAACACAAAGAACAATATACGTTTTTTTACGCTATTTAATTTATTTATTAAATTTAAAAGGTTTGTCTTTAAGAAATGCGCGTTTTAGGTAAAATTTTGTGTATTTTAAGATTAATATTGATTTTAATAATTTTAACTATGAAGGACTCAAAAATTGGTTAATAAAAATTTAAATCTAGATAATGCGTCACTCACTCCAGATCCAAATGTATGCCAGAAGCGTCTGGAATAGATCAGTAAAAGAGCAAATTCAGAGGCAACGGTGAATTTGTAATTTCTGTTATACATTTTCCTCTCCATTAACTAGTATAGTTGTGCGATAATTTTATATATGGTAGATATCTGAAAAGACGTTATATTTGGAAAATTGCAAATACGTTATTAATGCACGTGATGGGAACTTAAAATTTCTGGAATATTAAAGTGATGCGGGACTTTAACAATAAAGTAGCTATTTTTTAGCTTCAGAGTCTTTGATTTGATAAAAGGATATTAGTTAAAATTATATTTTACTTGTATGATTTCATTGTATAATATTTAAATTATGTATCTACTGGTTTATACATTTTTATATCTATAACATAGTAATGGTAATATAAGAAAAATAAGATTCAGTTTTAATTCCCTCAATCCGTACAAAATATGAAAAAATTACAGAGTACCAACTAGAACATAAAGGGTGTAAAGTTATTAATGACTTCAAACCAAAAATAACAAAGTGGTTGCTTGATGTGGGTAGAAAGCAAAGTGAAACTAATTTGTCATTTGTGCTAACCCAACTACCCACACATTCTTGTCACCGACTATTGTATATTACTGACAATAATATTTTTATAACTTTTTTTCAATATCTTTTTTTAACTTATGATTATACTTTATTCACATAATTTTTTCTAGACCTTAAAGGGTCTAAAGTGATTAATGACTACAAACCAAAAATAACAAAAGGGTTGCTTGATGTGGGTAGAAAGCAAAATGACCTTACCTTACAATCCACACATTTTTGTCACCGACTATTGTATATTACTGAAAATTATATTTTCATAACGTTTTTCAATATCTTTTTATAAATTATGATTATACTTTTTTTCACATAACTTTTTATAACTCATTCATTATACTCACTTACTTCTTAACATTTACAATTTTTAAAAACTGTATAGGTAATTGCTTTAGAACAAACCACGTCTAGCAATTACCTTTATTTTTCATATGTACTATTTATGCTACAAAAAAATTATATATATATATATATATATATATATAGCCTTGAACTAACGCAAATTCCTAGTTTCAACATTTTAATGTCACTCACTTAGGTGATCACTTTTGTACCACTTAAGCAATCAAATAGCTTAACGACTTTTTTTACATATATGTTTCGATTGGAATGAAAATTTAAGCCCTGACAATATACTATGTATTAATGTAAAAAATACCTCTTGTTTACACAAATATTAAATAATCAAAGAGTAAATACTTTTACTGTTACATAAATCTGTCATAAACTACCGGATTTAGGATTCCATAAAAAAAAAAGTGTAGAATGCTCCTCGTCCCGCAACTAATATTCCAAATCCCTCTGCTATATTTCGTGTTTATTTATTTACTAGTCTGTGGAAAAAATATAGGTATATTTAGAATCCAAAGCCGTAAATGAAGAAATATGTTAAAAAAAATTCACATATTCGATACGATTATAAAATTAACCATTGAATATAACTGAAATCTAAAAGTATTTTATGATTGAACAATACAAAATTTTAAATATAGAGACATTTTGTGAAGTGGATAATACAATGGTTGATCCAAGGTGAAATGAAAATAAGAGTGTTATGAATTTAAAAAAAAAAAATTCTATCGAAATTAAATAAATATACCGTATTTGAACAATTTTTATTAAATCAAAATAAATATCAAACAGTTACAAATACCAAAAATATTTAAAAACAGTAAATCTTATCATGAATTTTTTTTTCAGTGTTTTCTTCGGAACCTTAATCCTCATTGTTACAGCAGCATCCATACGTCATTGGTACCTGATGACAATGAAAAAAGGCGAGGGTAAGTAATATTTAATATCTCGGAATGTTTTTGATATTATTTTTAGTCGAGAGATTTTTACTAGACTCCCTACTGTAGGTGTAATTTATCAGTGTGAACGTGTCAAATTTTGATACTCGAGACTTACAAGTTTTGAGTTTTTATTCGAAATGATAGCTGCTAAAATATAGCTTAATGGTTTTTTGGTACCGTCTTTGCTATTGTAAATAATAAAGATCAAAAAGTATACTGTAGACAGATGAAGGTAATGACTTTGAATTGCAAAAAAAACTGCTTAACCAGTGGCGTAGCTACCACCTGGGCATCCTAGGCAGTCGCTCAAGGAGGTCTGGACTCCAGGGTGGCCCGAAAAATTACAGCATAGCCTAAATTTTTTAGTTACGAATGAACGAGAAGGTATTGTTTAAATTTATATATATAAAATAATTTCGTTAAAATATAATTATCGTGGTATATTAGATGATTAATATTAATTAACCTTTGTAATCTTTCAACCAGTACCTACCCATTTTATGACAGTAATAATAGTTATCTGTCTTACATCAACTATTTTAAGAATAATTAAAATATAAATTTTCACACATAATAAACAGTTTTCAAGTAATTATTTATTTTCAATTTGAATAAAAGTAAAACGAGATGTGTTTTTGATGGAAGAAATGGAAAGAAGCCCGGTGAACGAGTTTGCCTAAGGGACCGATAATCTGTTGCTACGCCACTATGCTTAGCGTTTGTACGAATGTATGTGTCACTGAATTTCAAAATCCGCTAAAACACTTTTATAATAGTTTTGAGTTATATATATATCATTGGATTTGGAATTATTTTTTATATTTAAAAATGTATGCTTAATTTTTAAAATACGCTTTGTTAGCTAGCAATATTAAGTATAATGTTATGGTGAGCACAACCTGGTATAGCGCGAAATGACTTTCTAAACCTGCCATGTTTTTTTTATCATAATGAAATACACATTTGGGTCAAATTAATACTATAATTAACGTAAATGCATAATAGTTTTATTTTAGATTAAAGTAATTAATACATTTTCTAAAATTGTAATAATGCCTGTCATTAAATTGTGGCGATTTTGCTTGATTTTCTCAAAATTATGTAAACGGGTTATAGCGGGCATTGAAAGTCTGCGACTCATATAATGTAACACTCTTCCCACCGACGCAGTAAAAATATGAAGAGCATCATATTTAAATAATTATGCAACAGAGTGGAACTCTGTCGAAGTACTTACAAAAATTGAATAACTATTTACGAGTACAATGCAATGAATTCAGAAATACTCCAATATACTCGTAAGTACGTATATAGCTTTGATTAGCAATCGATATACACTCACTATTGTATTTTCAGAGGTGCAGCCAGAAAACAATATTAATATAACCAGAGGATGATGAGAATATTTCAATACACCTGACATCTGATATTTTATACTTCGCTTTTAAATCACCCGTATGGTTTTTTGCAAGCTTGTCAAGCTTGTCATAATTAGAACATGAATTCCGAAATATCCGCCAATTTTGTGCACTTTGAATATCGAAATTTATGTACCCTAAATATCGGGTTTTTGGTATTGATAAAATTTTACAAATGATTAATTTATTTCATATTGCGTACACAACGATAATGATGAGCTGTATGATTCAGCATATTTCATATTTTTAATACAAAATAAATTAATTAAATATATAGATATATAGAATTTTTTTTTGGTTGCTTGGCCGGGATTCGAAATTGGACCATTTCCTAGGGAAAAAATTGCAACATTAAATAACCAATTTTTATTAAAAATATATAATTTACATTCACGTTTATTTAAATGGATTTACTTAATTATGACTTTTCCTATTTTTTATAACTTAAAGATATTTGGGATTCGTTGTAATATAAAATTAATTTCTTTCAAAAATGGAATAATATATATTATGTATCAATTATTATTATATAAATGATATATTTATCTACTAATTAATTAATTTAATTTGTATTTTTCATATTTATAGCACACTGTGGTTCATTTTTAATAAAAAATAGTTTATTAACTTTGTTTTATAAATCACAGTGGTTTATTAAACTACTATTTTATTTTATTTGTATTAAAAATACAACAGAATTATGTTCTGAAATTTCTAACACAAATATATTTTCATTAAAATTATTTTACATTATTTTTTAATTAATGATTGTTATGTGTTTGAATTTTTAATATAATGTTTTTAATGAACATGATTTAAGTAGTTTTTTTTATTAGTACAGCGTATTGGAATCGATTAAAAATACTTTTTTATTTTTCAAATCTAACTACATAATACCAGTACTGCATACCTAGACATGATGGATAACCATATCATCTATCATATTATCTGGGTATCTAATTTATATTACAATGAAATATTCGAAGAAGATCGAATTCACCTCCTCGGATATAATGTCACCGGTTACGTCTTCCATCTGGAACATAGTACGAGCTCTATAATACAAAACATTTGCATTTTATTTGTAGTTAAAAACCACAGACCACCAAATTTATAAACATTAACTAACGCATATTTCTTGTCACATTATTTTCATTTTGGTACCACTTACGTAATCAATGAGCTCCGCGATTTTATTTAAAAATATGACTGATTTAAACGTTGACAATATAATATTATTTTATGTAAAAAATACGTCTTGTTTATATAAAGATTTGATTTTCGAAGTGTGAATACTTTTACTGCTGCATAAATGTGTCATAAACTATTGTATTTATGTTTCCACCAAGAATGTGTGTAGAATATCTCTCGTACCGCAACTAATGTTCCAAACCCCTCATATATGTACACTTTATTTCATGTCTAATCATTCATTGGTCTGTGTTAAAAGTTGATATATCGTCGGCAAATATATACTAACTAATTAATTGACTATTTTAATTATAAAATATATGCATTTTCTATTACAATTAGGAATATGATCTTGTAATCCAATTACACATTAATATTTAAATGTTTTAATAATAAAATACAAATTATAGATGTCTCATAGAGACGAAGCTATTTATATTATATTATATACTATATTAATAATAGATTAAAAATATTATTATTAGGGTTGTACGTTTAAAAATAATAATATTACATTGCCGGGTGAAAAAAGTCAATCGATCAAAGCCAATTCACCATTTTTTCGGTCACATTATAATTATTTGGATAAATTATAAATAATATATATTTAAGTATGTATATATTGTAATTGTTTTTTTTTAAGCAGAAGCCAGGTGCTCACCTTTGGTTCAATGTTACTCCGTTATACACCAGCTGAAAGGACTTGGAGAGACAGACGACACAAGTACCCTGGACGTCTTGTACGGTATCAAGGTCCTCTCAATATGCTTCATTATTACCGATCATCGGCTGGGAACCACCCTGGCTGGACCACTCTCAAACATGGAGCATCTTGAACAAGTGAGCTTCTCCTTTTTATAAAACAAAATTATTACTTTTAAATAGATTAAAAAAATATATTTAACGTACTTGGGTTATTTTTGTTCTCAATTTCGTCCAAATCAAAAATGTTTTCACATTAAAAAAATCTTTCGAATACACGAATTTTTTGTAAATCGCGTACTATTTATATAACGGATTTGATCATAAAACTACAACCGAATGATGTTGGAATAAATAAAGAAATAATTAACATTTTACAAAAATTTCATCTTTTTGAAAAAAATAATTAATTATTAAAATAAAACACAATGTTGTTTACTTCACACAACACTTTAATTAAAACGTTTTCAACGCTTTCTGCGTCATCGTCAGTAATAAACTAAAGCTTAAACTAGAAGATAAACTATAGAAGAATATGAGACCGGTGTTGGGAAGCGAGAAGGGGTGTTAGGGAGAGGGAATTTTTAAGAGTTACTTACAATGGACTTTTACAAAGTTAATCATGAAAACTTTAAAATATTAAGAAATAATTTAAAGAAATCACATTTTCTTTGTGTAATAACAAATTTTTAAAATATTGGGGTCGATTTTTTACTCATGGCACTATACGGTTGGCCGCTAACGAATCTGTTATTAGTATTATTTTTTTTGCAACAATACAATAGTACATAGATTTGTTTAATGTTTAATAGGGAATGAAATAATATTAATCACATCTTAATAATAATGATTAATTCAGGTGAAAGTTTTTACGGAAATGGCGCTATACAAATTATGCAATATTATTATTATCAGTTGAAACTAGTAGGTGAAGAAAACAATTTTTGGTTAAAAGTGAACAGTACATTAATTATTAACAATTACTTAATAATAATTGACTTAAATAACATAATGACATAAAACAACAACACACTGCGCGCGGTGTATACAATCGATACCATGCCTCAACTAACGTCAAGTACGTTGTTGCATTACTGTCTAGCGTGAAGCGGTCATATAACTCTGTCTCTTTCTCCCTTAGATAGCGCTCACGCACACATTGATGTGTATCGGTATCACATTCTTGAAATGCCGTGACTTAAATATTGAACTGTAGTTCAGTGATAATTAAAACAGATTTCTAGCCCGTGTCCACGATAATTTCTCAATGAGACTTGGATATCTGAGAGTCACGAAGGGTACTCGATGAGCTTGTTGGTGTAATGGTTAAGACGTTGGCCTAGTGATCTAGTGGTCGGAGGCTCGCGCCTCGTTCCAGGACTCCAGCAAGTTAGTCCTATTTTCATAGTACAAACGTTTGGCTTAGTTTGAAAATAGTAATAATATTGATGCGACATGTATTCCGTGTACACATCTCTATTTAAAAAAAAAAAAAAATTTAAAATTATTCAAAATCAGCACACAAAAAAAAAACTGATGATTCATAAATATCTTTGTGTTGAACTATGTACCGTCTTGTATTTCATCGAATCTCCGAAAGAAATCTCTTCCGTGGACACAAGGAATAAGATAAATTACTTTAAAAGATACACAGAAAAATGAAACTTTTGATAAAATATAGTCGTTGCCGTAATTTGAACCCAGAACCTTCTATTGCTAGTAGACACATTGAGCTACAATGACCATACGTAAGTAAAATTTCATCTGTATACATTTTCGTAGATAGATTTATTCATGTTGGATGTAACCATATTTTAAATTATATCATTCTCAAAAACTTTTTAGTAACACTTACAACTAGGTGACATCATTATAGCATTATACCTTAATTAATAGTATTTTTAAGAATACATTGTTATTGTTAAATTGCATTTTCAGGTCAACATAAGTGCTGTGGTATTTTTAAAACAAATTAAATTAATCAACTAGAAAGACACACTGACATAAATCTATTTACAAAAAAAATGTTCGTTGCTACCGGGATAAATAAAAATATATTAATTTATTAAAAGTTAATAAAATTTAATAAAATTGATTGATTAATTAATACTGGCGTCTAATAGTGTAATTTACTTAAAAGTATTTGGATTTAACACAATATAAAATTAATTGCTGTGGAAAGTGGAATAATAAATGTATCAGCAATATTTGAATATGTCTAAGAACACACAATTACTGGATATTTACCTATAAATATCAGATATCTCATAGAGACAAAGCTATTTTTTATTATATTTAATGGAAAATATATGTATGGGGTAATTACAGGGCTTACGACCTGTCTTAACATATATACAACTATTAATTTTATTTGTTAACTTTGAAATAAAAATACCATTTTCTTCTTCAGGATGTCTATTTTAATCAAAATATGTTGTTTCTTTATCAGAATCTATTTTTAAAAAACGACAATTATTTAAAAAATAAATTTAGTACTTAATTCAAATTGTTACTTAATACAAATTTACTCGAATAAGCTTTAGGAAAAAACCCAATTTTTTATTTAAACCATGACCATTTTCTATAAAACGATTACAAAATTGTGAAAACCCACTATTGTTCAAACATCCCAAATGCTCCTTTACTCTTATATTAAAATTTCTACCCGTTTTACCAATATAAAATGCAGCACAATCCTTGCAACTAAATTTATAGACACCAGAATTGTTAAATTTATCATCTTTGTCTTTAGAATTTATGAGTAAATTTCTTATATTATTTGTATAAAATGCCGGTCTAATTTTATTAAGTTATTTTGCTAATTTCAAAAGTATATATACATCTTTCTAAAATTTTATAAATATGGAGATGGAGGGCTGAGAATTGGTGAACGTTATATTTATATAAAGTGATCACTTAAGCCAGCCGAAGACATTTGTTTAATAAATATATTATTTGTAAAAATATACAGATAAAGCTCTAAATTTGTCGTAATCGTAATCGGTTACAGTGGTGCAATGGTCAACACGTTTTCCGGATTGGAAGAGGTCCAGGTGCGTATCCCGATAACAACCAATATTTTTTTGATAAAATTTTTTTTTCTGTATATCTTTCTAGTTGATTAATTTAATTTATATCTATTAATTATTAGATGTTTTTTTCAATGGATAGATTTCATCTGTCTTAATTTATTTTAGTAAATAATTGTTCGTAATTGATGGCAATAGCAAAACAATAAAAAAAAACAATAGTTATTTTTTGTCATTCAGCGAAATTCAAATCGATCAATTTATCAAAATAATATTAAAAAAAACATTAATTATTTTTCGTCATTCGGCGAAATTTATTACATAATCCATTTTTATTGTGAATTATTCCGTACGATAGAATATAGGTACGATACATTATTTCAATGACATCCTTATGTAAGAGAGTTAATTAATATATCCCCGGGTACGCCATGAGCTGTGAGCATCCTGCTGTTTTAATAAAATCATTCACTGTCAGCGAGGCGTGCTTCGTAATATAATTAATATGATTATTAACTAGTACACATATAATTTTATAAATGATGAAAAATCGCGTTTAATTTTCACATAAAATATTGTTTTAAAGATTATGAATTATGTATATTAAAATTATGTTGTGATTTCATTTCAAAATGATTTAGTGACGTGTTAAATTCTGACATCCATCATGCACGAATTATCTAGATCGCCATCAAGAGATTAAATTACAAGAAAAATGTTTAATATTATAAAATATATTTAACGCACAGCTAGCAGGCAATTTGTTAGTGTTGTATTAGAAAAACTTAACTATTGATGCATACTAGTGGTGGTAAACCGTTATGTGACTGTGATTTTGAAAATGATTGGTAACAGAGACTTAACGATGATTGGTAACTAAGATGTAACTGTTATAAGTTTACTTTCGAGTGTACCAGTCATCGCTTGTAGAAGTATGAATAATCAGTTATAATCATATTTACAATCGAACAAACACAATCACAGTTATGCTAACGGTTCAAATAACGAGTTAACCGTCACCGTCAATAAAAATATAATATAAATAAAATTCTACGTCAAAAAACTACCACCAAATATTAGACCAGGATTTTACATAAATAATCATATAGAAACTTCTCGGAAATAAAATCAAATGACAAAAATAATTAACATTAGACTGCTTTTTGTATTGGAAAAACAGGTAAAAATTTTAACATTTTACAACGAGCATTTAAGATCTATAAAAGTGAAATGTCTATAGTTTAGTGGTAAAGCAATATTAAATAGTTCCAAGGGTCACGCATTTAATTCCCAGCGAGTGTAAATTATTTTCTCTACTAAAATAAATTATTTAAATTTTTTTTTCTCTTCTAGGTGTATCGTTCGTTTGAGTTCATGTTTCTTTCACACGGCGACCTGATAGTGGACAGCTTTCTGGTTTTGAGCGGTCTCCTGGCTATCCATGGCCTTCTGAGGAAGTTTAACAAAGGGCCTATCAATGCTCCTATGTTTATTTTTCTAAGATTTTTAAGGTAATACCAATTATATTTATTATTTTATTAATTTCATAAAAATAGTATTTTGTTATGAAGTCCATACTTTAGTAGTTATATTATATTTTTATTAATATATATGCTTGAAAACATGTATATTAATTATAATCAAACCAAGGCTTTTTATTAGCCTATTTTATAGAAACTATGAAGATTTAGTGTTTTAATACAAAATGGTACATCAAGTAGGTACATGGTACGAAATCAGATCAGTTAAACCGTGGATATCCTTGATTTGATTAATTTGAATTTTTACAGTGAATATTTCAAAAACAAATATATATTCATCTATTTAAATACTTCACAGGATTGGAAACGAATTCGAATAAAATGTTATATTTAGTCAATGATTATGATATTATGAGCATTCTGTATTTTTGTTTTTATTTTATATTTGATGATTGTATGCTGAAGCTAACCATGGATATTAATGACTATGTTAAATTCAGTGAAATCAAATAACATCATACAAGTATTATAGAAATTGTATTATATACCTACTACATGTATATATTGTAAATATTGCAAAGCCCATATAGGCGTTGGTACATAAAAAAAATACCAAAAATGTGGAACCTAGTATTTTGTTATCGTATCAAATTAGGAAAAAAATACAAATTTTTTGTTTTTTGGTAAAAGTTTTACATTCAATTAAATTTTTTTTTTAATTATCACACTAAAATTCTGACAATTATTATAGATTTTTCTAACATTGAAATCTGTTTGAGAAAGAGGGCAATATCGGTATTGAATGTAAGATAATATTAAGTACCAAACCTACGCCATACAATATACGAGTTTACATATTATATTGAAACTTTCGAGCACCACGTATTGAAAATTCTGAAAACTTATCCGGTTATAAGTTTTACCTTCAATGAATGTTTCTTAAAAATCTGTAACTTTTGCATTTACAAATTTACAATACATTATCTGACGTTATTGCTATGCCTTATAACATTAGAATTATGATTGATATTGTAGGTACTATTGGTTTAACCGAGATTTGATGACAATGGTCGATGTGTCCAACATGTCAAGGTAGAAATATTCATATATCGCTGTATATTGTTTGTATTTGTTTTAACTCCTCAATAACAGCGGACTCACCGCTTAGCCATGACTGATGTAATGAGCTCAAGGTTCCTATCTCGGTCATACTCATTCACTGCCTGCATGGTTTTTTTTCAATGTTTTCGATATCGCACCGCAGACAAGGCGAAACCGCACAGCCACGAAAACAAAAGTATCGCTCATTGTCCCCGGCTGACTCACTTTATTGATAATAAAAACACAAGGTACAATAATAACTATCATAGGTAATATACAAGAAAAGCATATACGCATAAATTAAGTTGAAACACTTTTTTATTCCACTATATTTTATTATATTAAATGTTAGAACGTTTTCGGGAACATCTTCCCATTATCAATAATACAATTCAACTAAAGTCAAAAACATATTCAAACAGTAATTAAGTGTGTGCTTAGAGTAAGATGTGGGTGTGGAGTTAAAAAGGATAAGAGAGGGGATGTAATGGCCGGTATTTGGATGTTTATTATTTTCTTATTGTTATTCTTATTATTAAAAATTTCAAAATTCCTTAAGATGTCTAATTTTTGTCCTTTGGCGCAACTATGTATATTATTGTCAAATGAATGGCCATACATTCTTGCATGTTCAGCCATTTCGGAATATAAACTGAAGTTTTTAATTGCTTTTTTACGTTCTTTTAATTTTTTTACTATTCTTATAACTCAACCCCCACCTCTACTTCCCTTAATTCCAGACACATCCTTAATTACTGTCTGAAAATATTTTAAACTTTAGTTCAATTGTATTATTGATAATAGGAAGGTATTTTCGAAAACGCTCTAAAGTTTAATATAATAAAATATGGTGGAATAAAACAGTATTTCAACTCAATTTAGAACATAATCATGAAATTTCACAAAGTTTCACCAAAAACCTATGAACAGTTCTAAAAATAATAGTAATGATAACAAAAAATACATAACAATCATAGGTTATACACAAAGAAAGCAGGGAATAGCAGGTATAACATAAAAAATAATACTCCTCAATAACAGTATTTGTGTATGCCCAGGTTGGTTCCAGCCTATGCAGTGACGCTCTGGTTTGCTGCTGCAGTGCTTCCTCTCACTGGCTCCGGGCCACTGTGGGGGAAGATAGAGCGAGATGCCGAAAACTGCAGATCTTATTGGTGGACGAACATGCTGATGATTAATAACTACGTCCACGTAGATGATATGGTAATTATGTTAATATATATAATAGCATTTACGAAGCGGTAGACCTTTTATATGTAAAACGCACATTGAGGTGAAAGTATTTACAAAAATGGCGCTATACAAATTATCCAATATAATTATTATTTTGTGTTAAGTGATTCTTAAAACTTAACGATTTCTTGGGGTCAGACTATTAAATCGGTATTCGAATATTAAGGGTTTGTATACAGTAAGCCAAAAGTCACATTACCATTTTAAATTTAAATATATTTTTATATTTTTTTTATCTATTGATTCAATTTATATCATATAAGTGATTGACATTTTCATCTATAAAAAGCAAGCTTCATGTACATATAGGTAAAAAAATCTTCATGCTATGTAATATCATATGACAGATAAATAAATATACAAATAGTATTTTCTTTTTAAAGTTTTTTCATGTATAAATTGTTAAATTTCCATGCCATTTAAAAAATAAATATTAAAAACAAATATTTTATTTATTGAAGGTAATGTGACTGACATTTTGTACTTACTTCTTTGTACTTTTTGTACTTTCCACTTTGTACTTTATCGTCTAAAACCACTAATAGTTACAGCTTAATACTTATTACATCGCACCATACGGGGTCTTTTTCCACATTTTTTTATAGCTAGACACAAAGTAGGTATCTCAATAATCCTACTGTCCTTTTAAAAAAAAAACAAACTGTCTTACCTAAACCACATCTGTTTTCTGGTGGCGTTTTTTTAAGCCCTACTTAGTAGTTAAATGAAAAATAATGTTCAAGTTTAAATAAGTAAAAATATAAAAAACTTCACAATATTAAAGATACCCCCGCAGTAGATATTGATATTAAACCCTTAAAATTTCCTTTTCTCATTTTCTGCATTTGACACCCGTCGATGTTCTTTCGGTTTAATATATCAATTATAAATGTTTAAATATAACTATTTTGACATTTTATTAATTAATATAAAATAACTTGTTCGAAACATTGAGGTCCGGTTCCCATAACCCTCATAACGTAGGAACGACATTAACAAGAATATTGTAGATTTTATAAATAGGATCTCAAGATATTGTCGCAACCAATGTTATTATGATATTTGAATTTGTTAAATTGTTATGTAAAACCTACATAATATATGACACATATCAGGTAAATAATTAATATTGAAATAAAGCGTTAATCTTTAAATTTATTAGAAATATGAACTATATTGGTAAGTAGAGCAAATATTAGATTACAAAGTAAATTAACAATTTATTGTTAATAAAATGTATGCATCTGATATTAAACGTATATCTATACTGATTTTTAAACAGTGGAAACTCATAAGACAGCACTTATGCGTCTAATCAATTATACGAGCCAAAGATTTGTACGCCCAGAACTTTATACGTCAAACATTTGTAAATTAATAAATTTCCATTCGTATAAATGCTATCACATAATTGCTGACATACAAGTTTCCGTCTCAAAAATGTAGTAATAAAAAATTGAAACCCTTTAGAGTCTTTAGACTATAGATGAAAGGTGTATAATATTAAAGTCATCGCTTAAATCTAAATGGTGTTTCAAGAACCATTAAATCTTCTCTCTAATTTAGATTATATTATGAGAGATGGTAAGAAATATATATGATCGATGGTACCAAAAACAGAATAGATCGGCGAAAGATCCTGCATAATAAACCGGAACAGTTGAAAAAATTTGGAGATTGATGTTCATGTGTTGAATGAAATCAGAAGAAGAGTAATCCAATGATTAGTGATTTTACTACGTGGGGATAGTTTACGAAATTACCAATACCGAGATCCTAGCGAACGCTGTTGATTAGTTTAGAAACGAAGAAGTTTGACATGTTGATGGCTGCATTGTGGCTGATGTCGCACAGTGATGGTATACACTGCTCCGGTGGTGTGTTCAGGACTACATTCAGCTCACTACTAAAACGTTTTGATTCTTAATAAAACTTGGCCGAATCAAGGATATTTTAAAATGAAATAAAACATTTTTCATGGATACAGGGTAGAGGCGTTGTGCCCGTTAATAAATCTTTCATTTTTTACAGTGCATGTTCCACTCTTGGTACATCCCGGTAGACTTCCAGCTGTCAGTTGTATTCCTGTGCTCCTGGGCGGCACTCACGGCCGGGCCGGGGGCGGCGAAGCGAATATGCAGCCACCGGCTTGCCGCCCCGCTACTGGCAGCCTTGCTCCTCGCCGTGTCCATTTTAGTACCAGGACTTATAACATACATGCTCAAGCTGCCCGCGATGCTTCTGTTTCACGATGAGTATGATAGCTGTATTAAATATTCAAGGTTCCCCAAACTGTATTTTTAAATGAAGCCAAATATTCAAAAAAGAAAAAGCGTCTTACACTTATAACCCATTGCGTAAATACATTTTATGTTCTAAGTATGAATTAAATATATTAATTAGAAAGATATACATATAAAATCAATTTTATCGAAAAGTATTGTTGTTGCGCCACCGGAATTCAAACCTGGATCTCTTTCCTAACCGTCGATCCATTATTTGACAGAGCTCTGTCAAATAATGGAACAATTAAATGTATTAATATCAAAAAGGTAACTAGGTTCGAAAATTGTCGCTAAAAATATTGTTGCTGTAGCATAGTTGGATAATGCACCTTTCCCGGTTAGGAAAGAGATCCAGGTTCGAATCCCGGTGGCGCAACAACCACATTTTTCGATAAAATTGATTTTATATGTATATCTTTCTAATTAATATATTTAATTCATATTTAAAATATCACAGACCTATGTTCTGAATAATTGTAACTTCACAATAACAATGTGTTCTCCTAAACATTTTATGTTCACATAAAAATAAGTTTTTTTTCTCTAAATTTGTGATCAGATTCGGTAAGTTAATAATTAAATCTTCAATATTTGCAAGATTACTTTGTTGCAACATATTATATAAATTATAAGAAAAAACACTATGTTTAAACCACTATTTGTTGATAAATCAACATGTTTTAAGACAAATGGTCCCTTATCCAGGATACAATGTATAATAAAAATACAAAGCATAGACAAAAAACTAATCTATAAATATAATTGATGGGTAATTAATTAGGAACTACTGTGAAAACAAATTAAAAATTTGGTTATTTAAAATGTTTAATTTACTATTAAACCTTTTTATTATATCTAAAAAATGTTGATTTATCAAAGAATAGTGGTTTGAACAAAGTATTTTTTTCTTATTGTTCTTAGTGTATTTTATGAAGTCTATACGAAGGTTTGATCAAGCTTAATGAAAAATAAATTTATTTATTCGGTTTTAATCATCTTTATCATATCTAGTTCTACAATACGGTAAGGGTATTGAGCTCCTTAAGAATGTACCTCTATTGGTCTCTGCATGGGCTGCTACCCGCTAATTGCTGACGCTAATAATGGTTAAATCATTATTTATATTATTATACGGTCCCCAATTATCGGTGTTTAATCGTGATAAAATGCAAGGAAGACGGAGTTATCATTATAGAGTATAAAAGTGGAATGAGTTATGTCGAAATGTGTTTTAATCAGATGGTTGTACATGTGTAACTGGGGACCTATTTCTCCCAGCTCTCCACTGAGTTCGTTTGTGGATATCTGTGTGTGTTTGTGTAGATATGTAGCTATAATAGGTTAATAGACAGATAGGGGTTTATTTTGGATAGATGCATAATAACAGGTAAAATATGAGCAGTGAAGAAGTGAAGCGTCTGCTGGTGAACTGTTCGAGAAGCCGGCTGCGAGAGTAGTGGGTCATTATGGCCGGCACCCTGGATGGTTGCGCTACGATGTATTGTCATCAGTTTGTGGATCGATACCAGGTGTATCTTTAAGGTTGATGAGGGTTTATTGTTTGCACCCAGGAGTATTCAGGATGCGTTCAGATTGTGGAAGCGGTAGATCTCCACATTATCTTACCATTTCATTTTGAGACTACCTATTCTTCGTCTTCTTTCGAGTTTATTATCGAGAAGCTATTTCTAGGGCTATGCATGAATCATATGTTCTATATGGTCATCGAAGCCTCCGTAATATTATGGTTTTTGCGACTTTCGACTTTTATTGAGTTTTATTTGCACACTTATTCCACGATTTATTGTCTTATATTTTTCAATTAATGAATTACAGACCGAATTAAAATGTATTTTAAAAATGAGTATTATTGTTTTTAAATAGATGAGAATCTCACCACCCAACCCACGTTATTATTGCATCGCAAAATGGGCGAATCGCTTACCAAACCCAAATATGCAAATCAATCTTATTGAAATCAGATTCTTTTTGCACTTTCACCCTTAAATTGCCTAATAACGAGATATCGTATTTCGATCAGTGAAAATAAACCTTATAATTCTATCTTCATATAAAATCGTCAGGTATTTTAGTAAGGAAAATATTTTCGCTGGCGCTGGAAAGGTTGTAATTACGTTCAGGTTACTGGGGTTGCCTTCCATTAACTGTCGGGTTAAAACCCTCCTGTAACTACCAAAAACACTTTGGTGTTACACACTAATGTACCTGGAGTTAAACTTTAAGAATATGAGCTTGAAAGTTCTTCAAATTTATGAACTAATTTTACAAAAAAACATAACGATTTTATAAATAAATATTTGAGTGCACGCCATAGAAACATTCTTACTGTTTTTCGAGTTATAAAAATCGTTATATTTTATATTATTTTCTATAAGTATATATTTATTTCAGATATATAAAGGTTGTTCCAAAAAATGGATACATACTTTAAAGCGTTATAAATTAAATATTGATCATATTAAATTTATATATTTTTTTAATTTCAAATCAATGAAGATAAACGTAGATTTTTGTAATTATCACAAAAATTTGAATTAGTCCATTATGAACTAAGCGTTTTTAACAATCCAAATAGTAAACATTTTATATTTGCGTGCACCTTAACAGCTGCCTTTAATTTATGCAGTTTAACACCATCAACCTTGTCTTTTGCGCGTCCTCATGAAAACAGTGCAATAGCGCGAGGTCTGGAGTATGTGAGACATATTGAATTTTATACTATCGAACAATTCATCTATTGGTAAAAATATTAATTAAAATAGGTCCACGTATCACGATGGTTGTGGAAATGTGCAGGAATTTAAACTCTACATTAACAAGTAAAACTTTTTCAACAGTCTTATTTTAAAATGCATTGGACTCCTGTCTCATATAAATATAAATTCATTTACTATACTCATAAACTATAAATTCATATAAACTTCTGTCTAAATAGGGTGGCTTCACACGAAGAAGACACAAGAGGTGTAGCAAATCTGAATCTAACGATTCACTAAATCACCAGTAAGTATGGATCGAGAACAATAGAATTTGTTTTTCCTACAATAAATAATAAACTACCCGGATTTTTATAATAGAGCACGCTTTTTCCCAATTAAGAATAAATTATTACAAAATGGCTTATCGATAATAACCTGTCTTACCTGTAAGAATGATATGAATTCTTTAAACGGTGACTGATTAATTGTTATATTTTTGAGTTTATTAAATGTAACAAATGGATATAAATTTACCTGCAGACAAACGTCTATCAAGACGTTTTGTGTGTCTAGTGTTAATTAAAAATATAAAAATAAAATTAGTATAATAATTTTAAAAATATGTATACATTATATTGGGACACTCTGTGTATGAGCATGTTCGTTCTGGGTATGGCCGACTAGTGTATTATAGGATACATCATTTTTTTTTTTTTTTTTTAAATTGATCCAGTAATCTCGGATAATTACAAAATGAGTTAAACCGGCTAGTCAATCTCCACCAGTCGTCGACTAATACACAACGAATGTAGGAACATAACATGGGGGATGGGTTCAAAAAGATAATTAAATAATCTAAAATATATTAGCAAACGATATTCTCCCCGTGCATATTACATACTTTGGCAAAAATATATTTTGATCGTTCCACATTCAATCTAGTATTACGAGTGCGCTGCTTGTGTGCTCTGTACTTAGTAAATATCGTCAAACTGGCGATTTATGAACACTAGTCTCAAGATAAAAGAAGAATCTTTTAAGAAGATAGCTTAGGTTGAAAGATCTCTTCGAAACATTTCCGAACCAAATGAATCGAGTGATTAATATTTCCCACTAGTTTACCACACCGTGGTTCGTTTCAGTATTTTTTTATTTTATTTAGTTTTATTCATTTTTTATATCAGATTAACATTCGCAGTAAAATAATCTTTGTACATCAACATGTGAGTGTTATTATATTTCT
Source organism: Eubasilissa splendida (assembly GCA_031772225.1). Lineage (NCBI taxonomy): Eukaryota > Metazoa > Arthropoda > Insecta > Trichoptera > Phryganeidae > Eubasilissa > Eubasilissa splendida. The sequence continues at coordinate 24,346,145 of CM062853.1, read as the reverse complement.
TAATGCAGATCATACGGTTTTACACTAATTAACAGTACTCAGTACGGTTTTGCACCAATTAACAGTATTATATTAGACTAAGTAAAACTTTTATACAAGTTCATTATATTTTTTTAAATGAACCAAATAATAAAATAATCTAAAAACTAATAATACACAACCTAAGATTTTAATATTGCTGCATGACTTTTAGTTTTTTGATAATAATAAATTCTCATAATTTTTCAACCGCCTTTCAGAGACAGACCACAATTTCGTAAAAGATATTGGCATTGAAATGTTGACATTAATAATAAATATTGGATAATTTAGAAAGTACTAAGTTCAATATAATTAACAACCAATTAAACCATTTAATATATTCTCTGTTTCAATGCCCTCCTATTAATCACCTCCCATTCTTACTAAGACTCCCCCTTAATGAATTTCGTTTAAATTTTATGGAATAGATCAGTTGTACGCCAGTTCTGACGCAGGTACATTAGTATCAAAACCAGTTGATGTAAAAACAACACAGTGGTTTAAACAAAGTTAAATATAAATACAATTTTAAATTATATTTAACCACAAAGTAAACGCTACAAACATCAACAATATTTATATGTTTATTTTATCCGTTTGCATAACGCAAATATTTGGGGATTCAAATACTATTATTTTACTGAGTTAAATACAATTAATATTAAATATATCAGAACAATGTCTATATGTCAATACGATTAATCGGGTAATATGAACTTATACATCTAAAATATATTTAAAAAAAAAATCATAAATATACCCAATATATACAAATGCATATATGAAGATTTCGACAGTCCGCAATAGCGACAAGTGTAAAATATAACTTTAGATATATATTGCTGAATGGGTATTTTATATATCCTTTGGACAGCACGATGCACGATGCCTCAATTCCACAACAAATCCATTCACAGTAAGCCCTATCTACAGTCGTGAGTAAAAATATATTCCAATTCTTCGGCTATACTGTGTCAAAGTGACAACCAAAAAAAATATATTATCCTGGATAGAATATTGGGCCAAAAAATACCTGGCAGAGTGGATAGATACGTTGCATCTAATTCGAGATACCCTGGAGTTAGATATTAGAACGACTCAGGACGGGGACTTGTGGAAATGCATTACGAGACGAGTCTCATCTGATTGAGGCCTCTATATGTCAATATTGACATGAAGGATGAAATAAGAAGAAATATATACTCACTGTATCTACTCGTAAAAAACTGATCATAATATATCTTAGAGAATATCAGAACCACGTTAGGTTAACGCTAACTAAATATCGTATGCCAACTTACACTCTTCTCTCTTGAATACCATTTTTGACATGTTTCCATTTTATACATATAGTCTTTCTCGTCGGTTCTCCATGACTGAGGATCGCGACCTTCACGAACTCCTGCCCTTTTGATTGATTATCCCGCCCTCTTTCAATATCCTCAGCATGCCGCAGGTCATCAGAGAACTATCTATTGTTTTTTTAACAACAGGAGATGGATCTTCTTCGTTATTTCGTATGACACTCAAAAATATGTTTTCTGGCTATCCAACTAGAAGTCAGTAGTCGCATTTCATGTGAGGAATTATTTCGTGATGACTTTGCTTCCTTCACGTTTATACTTTCCTAATTGGAATAAGCACAAAATAGTTTCCAAAACATGTAAAGTATGAAAAAGAATATTATTAACAATGTAAGAGAACCTACAATGTTTTGAAGTAAAAGTGCATATTATTTATTTTTATATAATTTATTCTACGTTTTAATTCACCGTAGTCTGTGGTTTAAAATCCGTCGTTCGTATAATTATATTGTGAATTTATTTTTGTTCATTAAATTTTAATCTAGTATTTTTTTAAAATGGAAAATGTACTATAAGTCAGATTACAGAATAACAATTATTTACAGTCGGACCCGCATTATAACCAACTTTGGTTTAAAATGGCAGCGTGCCAGGGAAGGCGAAGAGTTTCAATAGGGGTGATGATTAATGTGAAATTTTCGCCAAATCTGTATTCAAAGGATAATTTTATCGTGGAAAAACATCCTTTAACCTCGCGCCCTCGCCTGACAAATCTCTGCCGATAGTTGGATGTCGGAAGAAGAAATGCGGAACGTTCTCGGATTTGATGGTGATTGAAAAGAAAAATGTTTTTTTTTCAGAGCTGTAGCTTTTTATGGGAACTATTTATTATACCATACAAGATAAAATATTGTATACAACCGTATACTGATCAATGTTTATGAAAAAATATTCAATAAAGTATGACTCATTTACAATGAAAAAGTACATAAGAATATGATTTTTCGTTGGAAGTTGAAACATATTTTTTTTATAAACAAACACATAATTGATTGAACATATTAAAAAATAGGGCATTCTAAAAATGTGCTAATAAAAAATATTACGTAAAAATTTGTTCTTAAATACCTATTCTTATACCGAAGTATTAAAAAAAATATTGTAGGTACCTAAATTAAATAATATTAATATTTACTCATTTTGGAAGTGTGTGTAAATCACAGGTTAGATTTAAACTTTTTTTTTTTAAATTTTATTAAAAACAAAACATAAAAATAAACCATATTATAAAATACATTATTATTTTGAAATTTATAATTATATTATGGAATTATAAATTTATTGCCATTGAAGAAAATAAAAAAAAGATTATACCAATAAAATAAAATCATTATCACAGATTTACATGCATTTGGTATATTTGATTAACAGCATTACATTTAGGCAGAATTTTATTTTTGTTATGACATTTTTTTTGCTATTAAGAATAAATATTATAAATGTGAAATAAATATGAATAATTTTTTCATAATCTTTTTAATAAGTATATAATTATCAGAATGTGTTTTTATGGTATTATTATACTTAATAATGAAATAAAGATCTGTGACTTTTAAAAAACTTGTGTCAGTGTGAATGATTGGCGCTCTTACATATTGTAGACAACTGTTAACCGTGTCCTTTATAAAATGGGTATAGGTTAAAGTTTACATGTAAAGATACAATATTTTTAATATAAACTATTTGAATCAACTAAAAATACACAAAAATATTAAAAAAACAATTTATCGAAAAAATACTTACCACGTTACCAATTTTGCTATATAAATCAATTACGTTTTCGACAGATTTTGAACATTAATTTAGTGTACCATTTTTCCTTAAGAAAAATGTACTTTATAATTATTTATACATCTTTGTTACATTAACGTGTAATTAGTAATGTACTTGGGTATTATTTAACATTTATATTTCTAATACAAATTAAATATGTCAACTAGAAAGATATACAGAAAAAATAAATTTATCGAAAAAATATTTTAGTTGCTGCCGGGATTCGAATCTGAATCTTTTCCTAACCAGGGAATTGTGTTACCGTTACACCACGTCAACCTTGTAAGTTGGCGACAAATTTTCGAACATATATGCTGCACCTCTTTCAAATTGACACATCTGTTATTCATTTTTTTTAAAAGTTCATTCTTATATTGCGACAAATCCCAAATATAGTTAATTTGTATTGAAATACCACATAACTATGTTCTGAAAAACTGCAATTTCACAAAAATAATGCGTTCTCCTTAAAAATTAATATTTCTCGTTTTGACGCAATTTACTTATACAGAATGCGGCAGAACAGATTAAGTAGTTTTGAGGAGTTAAAAAAATTTATGAAAAAATGTTTTTATCTTCAAAGTTAGCATTACCTACGTACCATGATGTATGGCGTTAACTTCTTCAATAATCTCTTCTTAGTGTGTTATCAGTTTTCACCAATTGCCTAACCCAAAATTGAATTGCATTTGCATTAGGAACGTCATTATTGCGTGAAATGTCGAACCGTCGCCGAAAAGCTCTTTGCGTCGCGATCACAGATCGGTTGTTTTCAAAATACGCGCGCACAGCAAATTCCCAATGTACTCCAGTTAAAACTATCGTGGATACGGAACAGAGAGAGAACGCTTAGTCGATTAGACTCCTAACCGCTTAGACGGTTTAGCCGCGCTATGTAATATAATTTTATTAAAAGTGATGTGATACTACGTTGCTGTAATCCTTAGTGTGTATATCTATAGATAAAATTTTATTCTCAAAACTTTCTTAACATATACTCTGCGGTGGTGGGTCAGATTTGACCCGGATGTTTGTAAAAATATGAATTACGCTACAAATATTCGTTTAATGCTGTTTTCCTTCTAGCTAATCTTTTATTAAATATTTTCAAATAATTTAAGATACAAATAAATTTTATCGGACGAGATTCAAATGAGTTATTGATAAAAATGTGAAAATACGCTCAAAAACTGACCTAAGACAGTCGGATTAAATCTCAGCGCTTACGCCAAAACATATATTGTCAATATTTTGAGCGGGTGGGCAAAGGATACCAGGTATGCGTCTATGTATTTGTTTTCAATTATTTTTTTCTAGCGGCCCCTAGACAATGCCAGTAATATAATTATTTGAGAGGCGTTGCGCCGACCTGTAAGTTTTATGACACTACCTGCTCGGGTTTCGACGAGAAGATCACATGCTCGGTGGATGTTTGTATTTTGGCTGTGTAGGGCGTCTGTTGATGCGTGAGAGAATGTCCATTATTCGTAATATTTTTTAATTTTATTTTCTTAGCAAAAACATTACGGCACATCATGTCATTTCATTAAATCATATTTAAAATGAAATATCTATAAAAAATCTCGAGGTGGGTGAAAAATGACCCACCACCGCCGGATGTGTTTTGTTTTGACTCATCGGGCAATAAGTGTTAAGAATAGTACAAAATTAATTCTGAACATTCGTGAGTTGTTATATATTTATTGTGTTTTGTTTGGTGAGCAGATTGACCGACTAATGTATACCGACATTTACGGTCAAATATACCAACGCTCGAGGGTAAAATCTCACCCTTATGCGCGCACCCTTAACAGTAGGTTATTGATTGTTTTCAGCTTCCTCACAGATCCTCAGGCTCACCCGATATACCAAATAATGTACGTAAAGACCCACGCACGTGCTGCGCCATACATTTTGGGACTTATCACCGGCTACCTGATATTCCAATACAATGATGCGGGTAACAAAAAAATTTCTGTGGTAAGTGACATATTTTTATTTTAAATCATCGTAAATTTATAAAATATATATTTTTATAAAGTTTTTCACTGCATGATTATTTTTATCTCGATAATATTGTCGAATTATGTTAATAGTTAAATAAACGGTATATTGCAAGTTGTAAATCAGTTTCTAAGTGATTAAAGTGAAAATGAAGCATTTCAACAGTTAGATATCTCCTGTATATCATTGTCTGGCAGATCCGACTTATGAATGCATATCTTCTTGGGCATCCTATAGTGTATTAAACAAGCATATAAAATATATTAAAATATTAATATACACAATTCTATATTGCAACAACACTGTATATCGAATCGATATAAATAAAACAATGTTATAACTCTACTTGAGTTTATTAGCACTACTCTAGTTTTGAGAGAAACAATAACTAATTACACACAAATATAGAAGACATGGCTTAGGTGGTAGACATAAAAGTAATTAGGTACAGACAGATGGAGGGGGAGGAGGCGGAGTTAATTTTATTAGTTATTTCCAGTAATTTTTGCCTGATTTATAAGAGGTAAGGTATGATACTTCTCTAGATGTCTTATATTCCGAGATATTAAAGTTTCTAGATTTTTTGCTTTAAAATTTTTTTTTCTTTAAGCGTAACGTACTGCCAAACACAATAACAGACAGAGATATGCAGCCCATGTCAAACGGCGTCACTATCTATCTATCTTACTCTAACTCATGTTAAATAGCGTCACTATCTATCTTAGTCTAACGCACGTCGAATAGCTTCACTACAAGTCACTCAGACTAATTATTAAAATATTATCACAATGAGCTCCTTCCGTAGTAAAACAGTAATATTTTTATTTCTAAAGTTCTAAAGTAAAACATGGCAAATGTAATATCATTTTAAAAACTACATTAAATGAGATTTTTTTTTAAATAACTTGCCAGGTTAACGTCGTACATTTTTTTACAGTATAAGGAATCAAATTCAGCTAATAAAAATATAAAATAAATTCCAAAAGTATAGCACTATTAGTTTTTTTTGGACTGTGATCAATAGCAAGGCTATTCAGGGTTGCGTAATAGAAATTATAGTCAGAGAATATTGAGTTCTGTAGCTGTGGCGTGGCACTCAAAAAACTGATCTAAGGTGTCATTTTCACGAAATTCACAATAGTGCTAATATCTCGAAAACTAAAGATTTATTACAAAGGTCATATTTTGATATTCTTGTAAGTCATGAGTTGGCCTATCAGCCCTCCAAGGAATGATGTTGGCTTTCAAGACATCCTGTATGTTCAACATGCGGATAAATGTGGCACGAGCTTGCTCAGTGCGATATTTGATCTATACAGAAGAATCCCATCTTTAAATTATATTACAACCCATGTGTTTTCTTTGGTAATCTAGAAGAAATGTAAATTTGCACTCTGTTGTGAATCTTTCACACAACATTTACACCAAAATAACAAAAGCGCTGACAATTTTTCTTACTCGGTAGAAACCCTATCGTCAGCATTCTTAACTAGGAAATATGGTTAGTGCTATCCTCTGCCATTAAATATTCTTATCATATTTCAGACCCTTTTTCTTTTTCGTGTCAGCAATATTACTAAGAATTTTCAAATATTGGCATCAATTTTATTTCACACCTATAAGAATGAGTTCTCCTTGGTAAACTGTGAGATTATTAATTAAGTAAATCAGAAGTTTGCAACTAAAATTATGTCGGTTCACACTAATAACTTTTCAATCACCGTGTATGTAGGAGAAACTTAGACACAATAGCCACAAGCGTAAAATTTAGGTCTTCCCATAAATAATGCAGTGATTTTATACATTTTTTATTTTTCAAAATTAAGATAAACAAAGTTCTTTTTTAATCTAAAACATATTCTCCTTTATTTTATATAGTGATCTTCTTTCTTTCTTGTAGACTTGTAAGGCCCAGTACTGTTCTAACCTTGTCTACAGAATTCATATTTTTTTCCATACAAATGATTTTAAAGACTACGGAATAAATGATAATCCGATGAGGAATATCCGTAAAATTAATGGGTGAGGTATCGTTTTCAAAAAAGGTTCATTTATGAGACGTGACAGTAAAGAAGAGTACACATTCACTCTCTGCATGTGATTAGACTCTGAAAGTTTGCGAGGAACCCGTTGACCCAATTTACTGATTTTTCCGAAGCCACGCAGATGTTGATGAATGACCAAATCCAAGCTTCTTTACTAGTTACGATTCGAATTTGCAAGACGTCCTTGTTGAGCTTTGACACTGGCTTACGCTTATTGTCCGATATTCATATACTGCATTCATATTACTCGCACTTGCTGTTGCGTTGTTGCCTTTATTGAACTCATAAAGCAAAATATGCCGAATTTGCACTCCTTTGTCACTTCCTTAATGGAAGTGACAAAGGAGCTATAGAACCTTTGAAAAAATCTAATAAAATAAAAATATGTCCAAGAATAAGTTATTCTATTAATTTTTTGGTAAATACACGCAACGTAATATTCATATTTTAGTTAATGCTAAGGAAAACATTTACGTTTAGAAATAAGTGAAAAGCCAATTATGTAAAGTGAATCCAACAAAAATAATTATGTTTCAATTCAATCCATTATAAAATTAATACGTTGGCAAAAATATCACTTGTGGTAAGACAAAAAGAGATCATACATTATATTTCACATTTAAAAGAATAACAAACGTATGAATGTAATTGTCTCTTTCTAATTAATTAAATGAAGAGAGATAAGAAGAATGATTGTATAAGACTTGATTAAAACTCCGAATTATAATATTATATTTATCCTTTTTTTACATTTCACACTCAATATTAAGAGTACATTTATGGCAATAGCAATGTTAAAGTCACTCAAGTTAATAAAAGCATTTTTTCACATTTTAAAGGATAAAAAATTCTAATCTCTTACGGTAACACGAATTGACATCATGGCTGCATACGGATATTTTATATCACGGTATAGTAAAGATTAAAATTGCACAAATTATTATTTATGCGCACACCGGGATCCAAAATTAGAGGTAACATTAATTACGAACCAAGTCTGATTGAGCCCACTGATATGAAGGAGGAAAGAAAAAAATAAATTAGAAGGTAATGAAATTTTTTTTAGGTGAAGTCATCGCTTGGTGGGATGTTGTCTCTCCTCCTCTTGTTCACGGCGATGGCGTCAGGATACGTGTTCTACATCCCTACAAAGGAGTACAGCGCAGTAGAGTCTGCCATCTATGCTGGTCTGTACAGGCCAGTTTGGGCTACTGGCGTATGTTTACTGGTCGTCTGTTCTGTTTTCGGACGTGTTCGTAAGTACCTACAGCGTTTATTTACCTTGGAAATAAAATTAGCATGAAATTACTAATGTTTATAAACTATTCAAGTGCGGGCGTGAAACGATTTAATTCTTTTTCACGTTTCTGTACAAATTTTTTTTTTAAATAGAGATGCGTACAAGAAATACGTGTCACGTCACTGTTTTATATACTAAGCTAAGCACTTGTGATACGAAAATATGACTAACTTGGTAAACTCTTGGGGATAGGCATGATCTCACAAATACTGGAAAGACCATTAAGTGAATATCTTACCACTTCACAATCAAACACGAGTATTATAAAGTATTATTTATATACAAAGTACTTTTTAGAGATGTATAAATTTAAAATGAAATAAAACACATAAAAATCGTGGTAATGGTCATGGTATTGGCTTATTAGAAAGATAATTTTATGTTTTTAGTGTTTAAATATGATTTGTTGGCGACCACTTTTTCGAACAGCTGGGGCCGTATATTGGCAATAACGTGACGAATGTTGGATTCTAAGTCGTCTATCGTCTTTGGTTTATCGGCGTGGACTATCGACTTCACACATATCTCTGTCTTGTTGAAACCGCAGCTCTTCCATATTAATGCCATTCAATTGGGGAACGAAATAGTCAGTAATCGTGGATCTATTGCTGAGCACGATGGCGAATCGACTCATTCGGGTCTTCCTCAATACCACGTTCCACTGCAATAGTTTCTTCAGTGCGCACTGTACGACGTCTCTATTATCAATTAGAGTATGCGTGATGCGAAAACGATCCATGGTTATTTGAATTACTTGCCCGGATGGACGTTTATGTCGACCGTAAAATGGACGTAGCGCACCGTAAGTTTTGCGAACTGAATTACGATTTTCGAAATTAATTTGCTAGCGTTGTTCTGGCGTAAGTCCATTTATACAGAAATGGCAAACCAAACTGAGCACAAATCAGTTGTCAACTCGCAAATTGGCTGTCGCTGGAAAAAGTTCCGCCAATTCGAAAAACAAAAACCTCTAAAAAACACGAATAATCAAATTACTGACACAAGAAATGGACTTGTTTGTTTTCTCTTTGAAAAATATAAATTCAGAATAAAAAGGGTACCCCGTTCACCAATTTCATAATTTAAAAAAAAATTAACTCTTCGCTTTGAAGTAGCGTCTCACATTCCTTTGATGTATTTGAGTGGCATACAGAAAAATACACATAAAGTAGGATATTCAAAAGATTATACACCAGTACTGACCAAATATAAATATATTTTTGGTTAACAGATATGAAATGCCTGTTAAACAAATTACCAAAAATAAAGATTGGGAGTTCCTATGATTAAATCAGAATTTTTAGCCGGTCAAAACGTGTGTACCTATTTTGAAAATGCAGCCTTATAAATAAATTTTTTGGCTAATACTTGTACGTAGTACTCTAAAAATAATCCAATTCATGATATAAAAAAAAATATCTAGACTATTTTTGTTTGCCATTGGGATACGAACCCGAAACTTTTATTATCCGAGAAAACACGTTACCATTTCGCCACGTCAACCATATGTTTCCGACAAATTCAGAACTAATATTCAAATTAAATTAAATGTCAAAAGAAAAATGTATAGTCGACGTGGCGAAATAGTAACGCGTTTCCCCCAATAGGAAAAGTTTTGGGTTCGTATCCCGGTGGCAACAAAATACTTTTTCGATAGATAAATTTTTTCTGTGTATGTTTCTAATTAATCAACATGTACATAATTAATCCATTTTATTTGTAAAAATATCACAGAACTAATTTTCTAAAATTGCAACATTACAATAAAAATATTTTTTCATCAAAATAATGTATCGTATTTATAATTCTAGATATCTATATGGTGAAAAAAAAGGTTCTAAATTTATTTAAGTCTTCAACGTTATCATTTTTTTTTTTAATAGTAGCTCAATAATTATCTTTTCTTCTTATATTTTTTAACAATTTACGGCTATTGGATTTTGAGACATCCCTATAGTCGATTCGTCACGGATAAGTTTTTGCAGAAGCCACCTTAATCTAAGGCTAGAATACCATCGATGCTGTTCCAAGTAATAAATGTCCCATGTTTGATGTTGTCCAATAAAAGGTTTTATTTTATGATTTGTTATTTATTGATATTAATTTACATTTTAGCTGTGATCACCAACATGCTCAGTTGGTCGCCATGGAAGCCTTTAGGGAAGTTGGTATACGGAGCTTACTTGGTCCATCTACTGATCCAGCTTCGAGCCCTTACCATGTCTAGGCAACCCGTCTTTTTGGATGGGTTCGCGATTGTGAGTTTCGCTTTTGGAAAAATTAATTTATATATTTTATCCAAGATGTATCCCGAAATTTTAAGATGATACATGAACGTGTATTTAAGAGTAACGTTGTTTATGCTGTCATGAAAAATAATTGGTTTTTTGATTTTGCAAAACGTTTTAGATAAGAATTTATCAATATTTAAAAAAAATTCTTGTATGTAACACCATTCATGTAATTTGTTGAGATTAGATTGAAGAATAAGAAGTCATTTATCGACTCAATTGTTCTGGATATCTTAAGGTTATCAGCAAACAACAGTATGTCGACTTTATAAAGTGTAGTAGCAACAATATCATTAATAAATAATAAAAATAAAACTGGTCCTAAGTATGAACCCTGAGGGACACCACTAGAAACCTCAAATTGAGTCGATGTATAACCAAACATTTTCATAGATAGTATATTATCTTGTTACAAGACATGCTCTGTTAAAGCAATAGCTCAGCAATTAAATATATGAAACTCTTTTTAATCCAGAGTTTTTGTATGTTTTATATATTTTACATGTAGATTGTGATTTCTTATTACACTTACTGTTAATCTGGCACTTACTATTTAATATATACTAATAAACACTTTTTTTTTAAGAGTACCCACTTATGCCTCATAATTGTCAAAAGTATTGTTCCAACTTTATGTCACTGTCATTCCATATTTTCATAAGTTAGTTCATGGCAACTTTAGCTAATTGTATGATTTTGATGCATTTTATAATTTCCTGCTCACTGTCTAAATTGCTGCTTGAACTACCTTACGCCATTCTATTTGCAAAGTTTGTTGTGATGTATTATTGGGATGATTTATTCTAAACTGCTTGCTCTAAATGCAACTAAATAACATTTATACTTTTGAAATTAACAAAATTAACTTTGTTGTTAAAATTCATATTTTTATTTGTTAACTTTGTTTTAAATTTATTTTTTAAATAGTTGTATTTTTTAAAAATAGATTCTGGTAAAGAAACAATAATATATGTTTTTAGTTAGTATTGACACCCTGAAGAAGAAAATGGTATTTTTCTAAACCGGTAGATGTATTTAAATTCAATAAGTGGTTAATAAAACAATGTTAACAAATAAAAATAACATTTAGATATATAACATTACAATATATGTCATCATTTGTGTTCAATTTGCTCAATTTAAAACTTTTTTTTTGCAGGTTGGCGTCTGTCTCGGTGATATAGTGTACTCATTTTCAATTTCTTTACTTCTATACTTAACTATTGAAGCTCCTACAAAAGATATGATAAGCTTACTAACGAGTCAACGTTTAAGGTGCGAGCAACATCAATACTCACAGTACTATAATATATATCATAATTTTAATGTGGGTATATTGCATGCAAACATAATTTTTTTGCTGATACATTTGATATTTTTATAGAAAATCGAAAAGCGCCCAAATATCCCAAACGTCTACGGGAACCAGCAACAAAGATCTTCAAACTGTCGAGTCCACAGATGTTTGCGGGAAAAGAGAAGACATCAATACTATTACAGGAATATTTATAAACAACAACAAACCAAATCTCGATGATGATAAAAATATTGTTTAAGTTATTGTTATTAATATATTGGCTGATCGAATATTTTCCATCACACTGTAGTGTGTATTTTACTTTTAAAACGCGTGTTGTATTTTCCGGGTATTTTTGAGTTAAGAGAGATGTACAAAGAATCCGGATCTTCTACGAACCAAGTTAAACATGTACATATCTTTAATATATATTTTTTTGAATATGTATAACATGTCACAAAAATATGAATATGTTCTGAAATGTAAAACAAGTAAATTAGGATGGATTTTTATATTTTTTCATCGTATTATATGATTAGGTGTAATGTATATATTAGTTCGCATGTAATGTTTTTCATACAGAATATTTGTGAGTATGTGATTAATTTTATCTACCTAAAAAAAATAGTATAATGCACTGTGTTTATGCTGGTTGATTCAAGCCAAGTGGAATCAAGTAGTAAAATTGTAAAATTATTTTTTTGATTATTATTTTTCTTATTAATCGCCAGAGATCAGTGCTGAAGCGATACATAAATTGATCGCTCAACTTTGAATGTGTGTGTTAATTGCCATTAATATTAATTAATCATAGTTGTACAAGCAATATAAGTATTTAAAATTAATAAAATGTTTTTTTACAATTTTTGCATTTCTATTTTACTTACGTACGCCCCGCCGCGGTCAAATAATACCCTTAAGTATCAAAGTGAAAATATACTCATAAAGACTAGTTCAAACATCAAATAAAAATATGACAGCGACATATGATACGTGACGTACGACATTGTCAAGAATTTTTTATTTTTATTTGAGACGGGTTGCTTTTCACGCCTCGGTACTTAGTGCCACTTACTGGGGCAATTTGTCACTTATATATTTAGACGAACATACTTAAGTGATTTAAATATTTCGTCACTTATTCTATTAAACCCTTTCACATTTTAAATAATTAAATAAAAATATTTTTTTTTAAATAGCAATTAAATGTATCAATTAGAAAGATATACATATATAATCAATTTTATAGAAACATATATTGTTGTTGCTACCGGGAGCCGAACCTGGATCTTTTTCTAATCCGGGAAAGGAGCATTATCATACAGTATCTTTATAATTAATACATTTAATTAGTATTTTAAAAAATATCACCTATGTTTTGAATAATTACAACTTCAGAATAAGAATTTTTTCTCCTTAATAAAAATAAATGTATTTCATAAAACAAATAATATCTTTTTTCGGAGCCTTTCTGGGTAAAATGTTTCACAAAAATTACGTAACATTATGAGAGATTCTCGGGTGGGAGTGAAATATATAACAATGTTGTCGGTATCTTTGCTTGTGTTGCGTAATGGCATAGATGCCGGAAGAAACAGGATTCGGAAGGAAGTTCCACTCACCACAATCCGTTCTCCTGGCACCTCCAAGGTGGACTGTAACTCAGGTTTTTGGACACTATCTCCTGGTCAGGGTCTTGACTCTTTCAGATTGCACAAGTTGATCACGTAGACACACTTCTCACTTTTTTTTGCACTGCGAAATCTTTTGTAACCGTACCGGTTCAGGGTCGCCGATCGACTGACCCGGTGGCAGGTGAGGAAGGGAGGGGAGGTGGAAGGCACAGTACATCATCCTCGCTCAAGCACAAATATATGTCCCAAAGAGCTAGTAACCGATGAGAAAGATATAATATTGTACATATCTTTGCAGTCATCAATGAGAACAATATAATATTGTACATAGCTTTGCAGTTATCAATGAGAAAGAAATACGTCCGAAAAAAACATTGTTATTATTCATTATAAGAATTCGTGTGCCTTTAATAAATTTTAAAATACAAATTTGTGGGATATCACGAGTAGGGGAATCGGTACATTATGTCCCGGCCCGTGATATCCCGTAAAAACAAAGGCCGGGCCAGTGCCTGTTTTCACGTTATAGGGTTTTGAAATATCTGTTGCATGGGACCCTATGGTCCGTATGCCGACCAGTGAGCATCGCGGGTATGCGAAAGTATTTTCCCGCGGTGCTTCTCGGAGCGCTCGCCGGGTGGTAACAATTATTTTATCTATCTGGTGGGGGTGGTCCTCCGGTGCTGGAGCACTACGAGATGCAGATGATCTCAGGGTATGGGCATTTAATGAGTAAACTCTTCGACTTAGAACTTCTCCGTGAACCATGGTGTGTTTGCGTACAGGTGAGGCAGACGCCGGAGCACATCCTTTGGGACTGTGAGATTATGAATGATGCACGTGAGATCATGATTGCGGGACGATAACCTATTAAGAAATTAAAGGGTGGTGTTTATTAGGGTGTGGGTCTTTCGCTGGGGGTTGCTGGGGTGGATGATGCCGGGAAGAGCAGTGGCTAGAGAGACTTAACGGAGTATTCTAGTGGCTCTCCCTTGTACCTCTTGCGACCTAGACAGGGTGAATTTCTGCCGAACTGTGACCAAGTTCTGCGACAGCAATTCATAAATGTGACGTCTACCTTCCCTTTTTGGGGGCGTAAGATTTCTACAGATTATTTCTGATTGCCTTCTGAATTTAATGTGATAACGAGTCTCACGTCAAATTGTACAGGTATGATGATAATGTTAATAATGAATGAACGTAATAAAAAAATAAAAATGTAATTATGGCGAATCGAAACAAGAGTTAACAACTCTCAAAACGATTCGGGATAGGGTGTAAATAAAAAAATATCTATATATATATTTTATACTTATAAAAAACAAGAAACAGGTTATGGGGTACCCTGGATCAACAAATTCGTTTAAACTACACTGTCCACGGCACCCAAGAAATAAAAATATGTTTTTAAAGGAAAATATGTGGCGTATCGGCGGGTGGGCGAGCATTTTTTTTTTCCAATCCCGCGGCAAGCCACAATAAACAAGTTAGATTTTTATAATTTACATATATAATATTATTTCTCCGTGTACAACAAAAAGGGCAAGTCAAAACATATTGATCTGTAAACAAGATAGGGTAGGACGATCCAGAAAAGGATGTTCTATACGAGGGTGATAGTTACATGTGTCTGAGACATTAGCGTATGAATTGAAAAAGTGTCATTGTTTTACCAGTCTAATCGTCCTTTAATATAGGGTGAATATTATGTTACAGGCCGATGCTGTTTTTATATAACTACAAAATAAAAAACATTTTTTAAATTTTGTTATATTATTCAATTACTTGTTTTATTACAATTATGTATAAAATATGACATTGGCCAAATGGCTGCCACTGGCAGCGGCACAAATGCGTGCTATTTAACCATATTTTTCATAACATTCTCGCACACTTCGCGTGTTCTTTCAGCAATTTCATTTCGAATATTGTCTTGTTGCATCAGAATTGTTGTTGAATTATTGGCGTAAACACTTTCTTTCAAGTATGTACCTCCACAGAAAATAGTCTTGAGCCGTCAAATCAGGTGATCGAGGAGGCCAGTCAACGTCACTACTTTTTGACAGTATGCGGTAGGGAAAAAAATCTCGCATAATTTCAAGCGTAGCTCGGGCTGTGTGTGAGGTGGCACCGTCCTATTAAACCACGTGTTTTGCAGGCTCTTTCGCCCACCAATAAATTTTACATCATGTAACAATAGCGATTACCATTAATGGATACAACATTGCCATTATTATTTAGATAAAATGTTTTAATGACTTCAACACGTTGTTGAGGATTAGATGGTCCATGATAAATTATAATCAATTATTCTCTACGATTACTAAATGCAAACTGACAAATATTTGCCAAGCTAAAATGGCGGCCAAATAAACATAATATTCACCTGATAGGTCACTTCTCCAATATAACAAAATAATTTATTCTAGAAAATACTATTTCTCAATTGCTCTTGTGGGATATCAAAACCATGTGAAATTATTTGTGTGTATTATAAATCAATACAAAATACTTCAGTGCGTCGTAAAATAATACTAAATTATTAGTGGTTTAATTGTAATATATTCAGCATCATTTAAGTGAGGCATTTATAAACAAAGAAAACCATAATAGGATTTGATTCAACATAGTTGATACTTTGAAATTTACCGTTTTCAGCATTAATAACGAATCCACATTTATATATATAATACTTCCACATACTCAGTCCGTAATACAAATTAAATATATATATAGTCAGAAATTTTTTTTAAATAACAAGCTTATTAATAAAAATATGTAAAAAAAAATTGTTTAATCAAAGAAAGTGTTCTAAGAAATATCCATACATTTTTTATATTGATTTTTATATGGGAAAGTAAGCATTATTTTACGTTAATACTAAAACTTTAAAAACACTATGAATAGTACTCAAAAATAATAAATAAATACATGCTAGTGTCGTATACACGACGGATTCATTTTGCCTAAAGACCTCGGTTAAGCAAAAGTTTATAATCCTATGTACAACATATATACATATATTATATATGATTATATAATATCATTGGTAATAACATAACCTAAATATATAATTACTGCACCCCACTGCAGATGACTGTCACGTGTCCGAAGTATTTATTTTGTGGAAGGTAGTAGACTGATAGTATCCCAACATGTTTATGTATTATAAAATTGAGATATTTTTTCTGTGAGCTAACCACGAGATTCTAAACATCACCGGTAAGTAGCATATCTGGATTGTCACACACCACGGAGGCTGCGTATTTTTCAACCTACCTTTTTAAGCATATATCATATAATCCTAATTCAAGGATGTTCGACATATTGTTAGTGAGGTTACATAGTATTCATTATCTTGTATATTCCATTCCACCGAGAAAGTAATGCGGTGGTAGATTTATGTGCCCGATTCCAAGTCTGTCTTCCGGTATTCTTGAGTTACTTAGAATTTCGGTATCGAGAACACCAAATCAGATCGTTTCCAAGTTTACGTCATATCCTGTTAACAAGTATCGGCTGCGGGTAATTGACAATCATTTAACATCCGGTGGATGTAGTAATATTGTAAATATACCTATATTTAGGTATTTTTTAGGAGAAAACATTCTTATTGTGAAGTTGTAATCATTCAGAGCATAGGTCTGTGACACAGAAAATTACTAATTCTCGGATCACACACGTTGGTCTCAGCCATATTTCCTTTAAAAAAATATATTTTTAATGTTGCACATATCTAGGTTGACCTAATCGCATTATTTTATTGGAAGTGATATTGAGTATCGCGGGAGGTTTCCATTTTTATTGCAATTTGGTACGTTTTTCTTAAAGATAAGCACTTTAAATCTAATGTTTGATAACTCAAAACGTTGTATTGAATCTATATTTGAGTTATGAATCTTTAATCCAAAATAAAATTATTGATCTTGGAGTCCTGGTATCGACACTGATGTATGAAAGTGAGGCCTGGAGCTAGCAGAAGAGGAATGAAAGTGGACTGAATGCAGTGGAAATGAGATCACTTAGGCGTATATGTGGCAAATCCATTTATGACAAAGTAAAGAATAAAAAAATAAGGAAAGAGTGTAAAGCTGATCTTAGTATAGTGAGTAAGATTAAAAAAGGATCACTTAAGTGGTTTGGTCACACGGAACAGTTGAATGAGGAGAGAATGGTAAGAAAGATATATGACGCAAGTGTTGATTGCACCAGAAGTAGAGGACGTCCGCGGAAGACTTGGCACGACCAAGTAAACCAGATACTGGAAGATGGTTCTATCAGAAGCCTCAACAATCGGCGAGATTGTATGATAAGATGTATGAATGTGGATGAGGCGAGAATTGTGTGTCAGGACAGACGAGTGTGGCGCTCTAACCTCTCTGCCTACTCTCGTGGAGAAATGGCGTGATGGTTAGTAATTAAGTTAAATAAAATGATTTTAAAATGTATTTGACATTGTGTTTATTTTATGTATGAACAAAATATAAATAGCGTAATCGAGTACAGGTGTTAAAAACATTATTACATATTACATTTGTATATATTGCATCATCATCACCCACGTTGGTTCGTCTTGACTGAGGATCGTAATCTCCACGAACTCCCACCCTCTTGACAATGGTTCTCCACTTTTCTCGGCATCCATCAGATCTTAGGGCTGTCACTAGAGAAGTGTCTGTTGTTTCTTCTACTTGGTCGGTCCAACAAGTGGGGGATTTTCCTTTTCCTCTGTTAACGTCGACTTGGCCTATCACAAAAAGCTTCTCCAAGCTATCATCCCTTCTAATGTCATCCGCAAAACAAGTAACGTTTCCGTTAAAAGAGATGTTGCATAGGTCATTAATATATATTAAGAATAGATACCATAAACATGTTGATTTATCAATAAATTGTGATTTAAACAAAGTGTTTTTATCATATTATTTATATAGTGGCTACAAAGTAATTTTTCTAATATTGAAGAAGTTTAGAAGTTTATTTGTACCTTTGTGATTTTCGAGAAATTCGCAGCCGGTCTTGATAAATAAATATATATGCTATAAATACTTTACCAATCTATATAGTAAAGGGATTCGGTACATGTACGCTATGATAATGTGGCTACCACATAGGGTACAAAATTTTAATTATGTTTTAATACTAATTATAAAAAGTTATTTTAACATTTTTGTTGATAATCACAAAAGACAAACACCCAAAAATCAACGGATTAGAAGTTATTGTGCATGTGATGTTCCCTAACTGTAGGTTCGTTTGGACTACTATCTCAGAGATATCCTGGATAATTATCTACATAGATAATTAACATTATTGTGATAAATCAGTATTTGCCTTACACTCCTTCAGATCTGTATATCTAGCTATATCACTATGTTGTATTGCCCAGGTAATATGTCGCGGTAGTTTAGAAATCAAACACCTTTTTTCGTGTGACAATTACCGGTTACACACACACTTACTCACGCCCATCTGTCAAAGATCACTGCACTGCGCTCTTGCACACACACATATTTACAAATCACAATTATAATCGTATTATTTAATAAAAATTAATTTAATTGCGTTTATAAAATTACAATATTAGATAATAATCTATATATATATATATAAAGAAGAGTGTCTGTTATTTTGTCTGTTATTTTGTCTGCTTTTTACACAAATGTACAGTTTTATTCCGAGCTTGATGAAACTTTGCACACTTGACCTTCCAAAACAAGAGAAAGGTCACTGTCTACATAAAATTTAGAAAAACCACCCCCATCTCCCTTTCCCACCCTTTAAAGCATAGATTTTGGTACTTTTTTATGAAATTTTGTACACTGGACGTTTAAAATAGTAGAATATTACTGACGATGTTCCATATTCAAAATGTTTATGGCAGATTCAAGTTTTGTTTAAAATTATTTATTGCAATATTGTTGATATATTGACATGTACGGACGCGAAATCGTGGATGTGGAATAGCTATTTATATAAAAAATAGTGTCTGTGGATGTGTTTGTTTTTTAAAACGTTTTAATTGTAAAATAAATAAATTATTACTTAAAGTACAAGACGGCGCCGTGTTCGTTTTCTCTTAAGAACAGTGTAGAACCTTCCAGAACAGTGTTAATGACGTAACCGATAACAAAGCAAAACTCAACTCTTCAAGACGACAAATAATCGATCGACGGATAGATATTTAATCATACATATCAAAATGCCGCCGAGGAAAATAACGACTATTGGTCAAAAAAACCTTACAGCCAAAAAACAAAAAGCTATTCGGGCGTCGAAAATTATTGAACAACAGGAGCTTCGTCTATAGCAAGAGTGTATGCGAGCTTTTACGTCTAGAGCAAGGAAAACTTCAGAGAAAAAATAACTTTGTCTACAGCAGGAACGTATGAGAGCTTCTACGTCTAGAACAAGAGAAACTTAAGAGGAAAGAGACCTTTGCCTATAGCAGGAGCGTATGAGAGCTTCTATATCTAGGGTAAGGGAAACTTTGGAGGAAAGAGTGCTGCATGTATAACAAGATCGACGTAGAAAGAAATAATCATGAATGATAAATCGATATTCAGATCTGATTTAAAATTAAGAGCATTTAAATAATGATGTTGTATGTAAACATTGTCATGAAAAGAAATATTAATGGGAACCAGCGGGAATGTGTTGCTACAATGGAAAAGTGAATCTGCCGCCTCTTAATGAGTCTCCAAAGCCATTGTTATCCTACAAAATAAGAGGAAAACTATTGTCTACATTTGATTTCGAAAAAAAAACTACCTCCATCCCACTAAATGAAGCCTCGTCACTCTGCGTAAAGTTCGAATTACGCCAAATACTTCAGATAGTTTGAAATATAAATGAAAAAAATGTGAAATGAAATTTTCGAATACACTTAAATCAGGCGCAGTGTATTTATCTTATTTTATATCGCCTAAAGCATTTTGAGTGGCGTTTTGAAAGTGAGGGGAGCGGTAGCGGATCGGAAGAGGAGCGGGAGGGAATCGGAAGGGGAGTGCGAGGGGAATAGGAAGAGAGCGGGAGGAGAGGGGGGGAGTGGGAGGATAGCGGTAGGGAAGTGAGAGGGGAGTGGGAGAGGAACAGGAAGGGAGCGGAAGGGTGTGGGAGAGGAGCAAGAGTGGTGCGGGAGGGGTACGGTAGAGGAGATGGAAGAGATCGAAGAGGAGCGGGAGAAGAGTGAGAGGCGAGAGGGAGGAGAAAGAAAGGGGAGCGGAAGGGCGGTGGGAGAGGTGCAGAAGGGGAGCAGGAGGTTAGTGAGAAGCCGGAGGGAGGTGAAATAGAGGGGAGCGGGAAGCGAGAGGGATGGGAACGGGAGAGGCGCGGAAGGGGAGTGGGAGGCGAACGGGAGACAATAGTAAGGCAAGAGAGAGGTGAGAGAGAAGGGAGTAAAAGGGAAGTAGGGAATTGGTCAGTATGTCTTGCGTAGTGTCCTTATCTTAAGAATAAGTATGAATCCTAAACTTAATATAAATAAGAGGAAGATCACTCTCTACATGGGATTTTGAAATTCCACCTCCATCCCCCTTAAAATAGAATTTTGGTACTTCCTGATAAAATTTTGCACACTTGACGTTCCAAATAAGAGGAAAATTAATGTTTACCTGAGATTTCGAAAAAACCACCCCCATCCCCCTAAATGAAGCCTCTTCACTCTGTGTAAAGCCCGGACAACGCTGGGTACTTCAGCTAGTGTAATATTAAGTTGAACGTAAATGATAAAATGAAGCTCCCATTCAATATTTCTGTGAAAAGAAATTTCTAAAAAAAATATAAGGTGAAAAATGATAAGATCTCGAGGGTGGAGACAAATTCGGTAACAATTTAAAGGACTTGTCGCTTTACTTCTGGAGGAATTTAGACTTTTATATTTTAAAATATATGTATGTACAACAAATCTATATTATCGTTAAAATTAAGCAAAGATTTTTAAAACTCGCTATTCGATAAGTTGTTGATGAAAAAAACATAGGAAAATAAATTTATTTTCAACAAATTACTTACTTACCTATTTCTCAATTTAAAATTTAAAATGAAAAATTTTAATCAAAGTAAATATAAAGTTATAATTAGAATCATTTTTTATTTAAAAAAAAAAAATAAAGACGCGTACACGGAATACATGTCACATCAATAATTCTTACTATTTTCAAACTAAGCTAAACGCTTGTGCTATGAAAATAGGATTAACTTGCTGGTGTCCTGGAACGAGGCGCGAACCCCCGACCACTAGATCACTAGGCCAACGTCTTGACCACTACTCCAACAAGCTACTCAATTTTTTTTGTATTAGTGGATATTTGATTTAACTTATTATTATTTTATGATTGTTTTATGTTTTATTTAAATGTTAGTACACATAGGATATATAAGTTATCTTCGCAATAAAAAACATAATAGGTAATAATAAAATATGTTTTTATTGAATCACAACGAACAAAATAAACCGTATATGAAGAATTTGCATTTTTTTGGTTATATTAATTTATTGAATAATAATTTCAAAAATTCGTAATGAAATTTTCGTTTTCGTAAACTTTTTAATAAATTTATGCATTTAACTACGTATTTAGATACAAAAGATTATTGTAATTGTATTTTTTAATAGTAAATTATCCAAATAATATTCTAGTATCTATCAATCTAATTGTACATAATATAAAATTAGTATATACGATCAAAGAAAAAATAGCATGCCCGCACATGGTACGTCGGCGACATTTATTCCCGAATGTGTGATGTAGCCGTAATACGTATTAACATTAATTAATTTGTCATCTGATGACATACAGGATATTTTTTTTAAATAAAATAATCACAATTAAAATAACTAAACTCACCCTTCCATGCACATTTAACTGACAAAAAATTAATGGTTAAAGTAAGAAAATTGTTATTTGTCCACTCTGTTAGAATATCTATGTCCTTCGTTTATCAGTCTAGTGGTTTTATGTATATGGAAGAAACCCGACAAAAAACACAATGAAAAATGCTTTGCATGAAAATATGTATCGATATATAGCGAGGTAGGTAGTGGCCAACTGGCTTGCATGTAAATGGAATGTAGTATTAATACTTGTACTTTCTGGTGTATCGGTTACTTTAAGAATTTTTATATTGATGCAAGATTTAAAGGAATATTGTTTTAAAAATAAACACCGATTTATCGGCACTGAAAATGAGGGAATGATGAAGAGTTTTGCAAGCACTCAGTTTAGAACAACGGTAGGTTATATTTTTATTTTTTATTTTGCTACAGGGTCGGGAGCAATCTTGACCGAAACATCTCCATTCTATTATAGAAAAGGGTTGAAAAGGTTGATTATTCTCCAGAGTTTACTGTCTCGTCGGGTTATTTATTTTTAAATAACAGATTGATGTCTTTTCTTAGGGTGAATAATACAGATGTATTTTACTGGGGTATTTTAGAAGATATGTCAAATGAAATCTGGATTCGACATAATAAATCTATTATTAAGGAATAAACGATTTTTTAATTTTTTAAATTAGCAATTCTTGAAAATATTTTACTAGTTCACGCTTAATACTAGAATAACTAAAAGTATTTAATTTACTCTGCTACGTTCTTATTTTGGAAATCCAACAATACCAAAGTATCCTATTTATAAATGTGTCCAGCGAAAAATCTTCATGTTTAATTACATAAATAATGTTATTCTATTATTTTATTTATACAAAATAGAGTACAACAATGCATATTTTACGTTTTATAAACAATATCGCTTAAATGTGTCTATTTCTCTCAAGACACTCTTGCAATCGGTCTCTTAAATTTGCGAACACGCGAGAGCAAAGCGTTGGTTCAATGGCAGTAACTTCAGTTAATGGCAGTTGGGCCTGAATTGTTAGAGAATTATTTCTGTTAACTCTCGACTTAATGTTTCCCCACAATAAAAAGTTACACAGTGTAAGGTCCGGTGACCGAGGTGCCCAGGGTATGTCACTGTACTTGCTATTTAATTTATTAAGAAAAATTCCCCTCAGCTTTTCCATTGAAACTCTAGCTGTGTGTAGAGTGGCGCCGTCTTGCTAAAATTGTGTTCTGTTGTTGAACCCGGGAAATAGCTGCAGTTGCGGTCCCAAAAACTCGTCGATCATTCGGCAATACACGTCAACAGTGACTGTCTCTCGTTGGTTAAAAAAATAAGGGCCAATTATACCTCGGGCAGAAATTGCACACCACACTGTCATTTTTGGACAATGCTAACATTCGGCGTCGGGGCACCAGTATCTCATATTTTGTTTATTAACATAGCCATCGATATGAAAATGTGCTTCGTCAGTAAACAATATGTTTCCAAGCGTTCGTGCTGTTCCAAAACATTCCAGCATCGTTTTCGCTAAGGTTTCACGTAAATAATAGTTATTTTCGTTGAGAAACTACACGATTTGTAGTTTGTATGGGTAAAACTGTAGTTTTTTTTTCAAAATAATGTGGACTGTTGATTTTTTTATTCCAGAAAAGGCTCCTTATCGATTTAAATGGATTGCGCATAATTTTACGTCGAACTTGAGCCACGTGTTCTGGCGTCGCTGCTGACATTGATAATTCCGGAGGAGTTTGGTTAACCATTGTCCCTTCTTGTCTGAACTTTTGAACCCAACACCAGATAAGTTACGTGCTCGGTCCATCACTTACTCGTCAAATATTAAAGTGAGTACAAAAAGCGCGACGCGCACGAACCAATGAATCACCGCACTTTAAATATTACTCAACCGCGAACGCGCGGTGCGCTCCCAACCAGTGACTCATTGCGTCGAACAATACCTCTCCCACTTACCTCATCCTGATGGTTTACGAGCAATTACAATTTAATCTTGAAATTTTTTCGCTGGATACCCTATATAATCAAAGACCAAATTTACCAATTTTATAAATTAATATACCTAAAAATAAAAGATTTGTTTTTTTAATTATATGAGTAATAACCCGTGAATATGTATAATAGTAAAAACATGATTTCAATCTGGATAAACTCAGAGATCACCGCATAAAATTAATCGAAATGACCAGTATGCACGGCGTTTGACGTGACAGCGATATTCGACACGTGCGCACGAATGTCACCTAGAATCATAAATACCAATAATTATTTATGCTGTAAAAATAGATGAACAGAAGATATTAATTTATTATGTTTTAACTACTACAGGTGAGAATCAAATTCGCTCAATGGACGAACGAAACATCTACGGTTAATGAACTGATATTTGACTTTTGACGTCCAACACGTATGAACTGAGGCGCGAAGTGGCTGTGTTTGAATTTCTGAGATTCGGTGTATATTGTTGTGACCTACAAAAGCCGATGGGAGCTTAATTCCTCTATCTGAGGTACTGTTGCACACAGAGACTAGTGCCATGAAATAAAATATTACATATTTGTTATTTAAATTTGAAATGTTATTATTTACGTATAAATAATTATTATTTGTTTTACGCGGCGTGCCGCGGGATTGGGAACACAATAAACCTTTGCCCACCCGCCGGTACGCCGCCACTGTTGTTTAAATTTAGTGTATTTAGTGCCGCGGACAACAGTAGAAATAAACAAATGTCGTAGTCCGCGGCACCCATACAAAATTATCCCGCCAGTGTTACATTTCCTATCAAAAGGCCCTTAGCGGGGCCCGCCACTGGCAAGAAACCCGCTTAACGAACATTCCGAGATAACGAAATCACAAAAAACGAAATAACTCGAAAGAAAACACTGGCCGGATAATTCTTGTTACGGGATATCACGGGTCGCGATATTTACTACAGAATTCACTACTCGTGATATCCCCAATTGTTAATGTTAATATGATATTTAATTGTTTGTCTCCGGAAAACGGCTTCTGCCGCCTGTCAGCCCGCGACCGAAAAATGGCGCGATGTTGCGCTATCCGGCCGACAGGCGGCGCCGAACGCCGTGTCGCTTGGGGCGCGGTTAGGCATGTAAACGCGCCCTGATTGGCACGGCGGGTGGTTTTGGGGTGGCGTGCGCTGGTAACGGCGCACGTCCACTCATCTTGAATAAATAGAAGCGCACCGCAGTATGGAGGTCACTTCTCGTCAAACGTCTCGTCTCTACACAACAAACTACATACTGCGGTGCACTGAATACACCTTTAGCAAGTGTTTCATTTTGCATCCCGCCTCATCCCTTGGAACCTCGCCGTCCAGCAGTCTTCTGCCCCGACCCCTCGGTCCGGTACCGGCTTTCGTATCCGTGTCCACCGACGGTTTGGAGCGAGTGTGAGGATCTCGACTTCGGTCGGGCAAATCCGCTCGTGCCCTAGCGAACTGACTTGAGGCGACCACTTTTTGTTTGGTTGGCAACAACTGGTCCTTCGGAGTCGGATTGCCTCAGGTCAACTAGCTAGCGTCGGTGGTCCGGAAACGAAATGTCGCGATCCGGACTGAGATCGGATGCACGAAGATCGGAACGGGAGGAGGACGATACGCCGCGACAGGAAGAGGATTTACCGCCGCGGCGCGGATCGTCACGCTCGAGTTCGGACGACAGCAGATCCAGGGATGAGCGCGGATCTCGCCGGGGTTCTTCTACGTCAACGGAGAACACGGTTCGTCGACTGCGGGCCAATATCCGATGGGAAAGGAGGCAGCGTAGGTTAATGGAAGAAAACCATCGCCTGAACCTGGAACTACAACACGCACGGATGGACGCCTACTATCAAGTGCAGAGTCAGGGTCAGCCAATGGCAGCACCATGGAGTCCGGCACCAGCGATGACGCAGGATGCGGACTACGGAACGGTCGGACCGACCGGTTCACCTACATCACGGATGGCGCTCGGAGCGGTCGGACCGGCCGCTCCGCCGGTTTCTGCGGCGTCCTGGGAGGACGCATCACGGATGGCGCTCGGAGCGGTCGGACCGGCCGCCCCGCCTGCATCGGCGGCACCTTGGGAGGACGCATCACGGATGGCGCTCGGAGCGGTCGGACCGGCCGCCCCGCCTGCATCGGCGGCACCTTGGGAGGACGCATCACGGATGGCGCTCGGAGCGGTCGGACCGGCCGCCCCGCCTGCATCGGCGGCACCTTGGGAGGACGCATCACGGATGGCGCTCGGAGCGGTCGGACCGGCCGCTCCGCCTGAATCAAGGAGAGTGTGGAGCACCACGACACCGATTCAGCCGGTAGCCATGCTCGGAACAGCCGGACGGACCGGCCCGACCATGTCAACCATGATCTCCTGGGGGCCCGAGCCGGACGCGCGAACTAACGCCGGGCCCACGGGATTCCAGTCCGTCGCACCACTTGCTCCCGAAGGAGCCGCCGCCGGTGCAGCGGGCAACACAATCGACCTCACCCGGCCGAGCGCCGCGGGCGCGGCCAGTCCAAACGCCGCCGCCGAAGCATGGTCGTCACCACCACGTGCCGTCTGGGGATCAGCGGCAAGCGCCGCACCATACGCCGCACCATACGCCATGCCATACGCCACTGCACACGCGACTCCAGATGAGGCCGCCAGACATCGCGGAACAAGCGATTGGGTGCACGCACAGCCGATGAACGCATTTATGGCGCGCCAGTCAAGCGCCAGAGATCTGCCGCCATTCAGCGGTGACGCCTTGGAATGGCCAACGTTCAAAGCTCAATACGACCAATCCACCGCGCTCTGCGACCTGAACCCAGCGGAGAACCTGATGCGCCTACAACGCGCCCTGAAAGGGAAAGCACGCGAGACCGTGGCGGCATTACTGATCGACCCCAACAACGTGATGGAAATAGTAACCACGCTGGAACGCTGGTACGGGCGGCCCGACACCATCATCAGCCACATGCTGGATCGGATCCAGCGTTACACCAAGCTGTCGGAAACCGCCCCCACGGAAGCTATCGTGGACTACGCCGTGGCGGTCAGGAATGTCGTCGCCACGGTCGAGGCATTCGACACGAAACACCTGGTATCACCACGACTACTGGCGGAGATGGTCAGCAAGCTGCCAGCACACTTTAAAAGTATCTGGATGTTATCAAGAGTCGACCAGTCGCCGGACATCGCCGTCAAGGACTTCTCCACCTGGCTGACCAAAGTAACCGCGGTGGCGCCGAACGCCGGATGCCTGTCCATCAGCGTCACAAACCATCCCACCCGCCGGAGCGGGCAGGTGCACCTCGCCATAGAGGCCGCGCCTGAGGAAGATTCAAAAGAAAACGTGAACGCGAACCTGAATTCATCCGAAAGTGTGCAGTGCCAAGCATGCCACTCGACTCGGCACGGTCTCGCCGAGTGCCACGACTTCGCGCGGAAATCGGTACCGGACCGATGGGCGTTAGTAAAAATTTCGGAAGTGTGCTTCACGTGCCTCGGTCCGGGACACCGATCACAGCAGTGCCGGGGAAAGCGCTGTGCAGCAAGCGGATGTCGTAGACCCCACCATCGCCTACTACATGGGGGGTCACGAGCACGAGCACCGTCGGCGGCAGGCAACGCGGCCTCCGGTGCATCGTCGGGCAGATCCTGACTGAAGGATGATCAGCTGGCTTCCGTCGGTACAAGCCAAGCGAGCCTCTCGGGAGGCCAGGAGGACCAAGTGTTGCTAAAGGTCCTCCCAGTGACAATTTCCGGCCCCCGGGGGCGGAAAAGACTCTACGCGTTACTCGATGAGGGATCCACGGTAACCCTCATCGAGGCAACAGTGGCCAGTGCCGTCGGGGCCAGGGGACCGGTGCGTCAATTACGCATCCACGGAGCCAACGGGATGTGTTCTTCGGACGCCCGGTCCCAGTCAGTGAACCTGACCATCCGCGGCGGCGGGGCCGAGTACCCGCTGCAAGCAAGCACGGTCCGCGGACTTGCTTTGCCCTCCCAATGGACAATGACGCATCAGGGAGGGAAACCGTGTGTGGGCCACGCCGAGGCCATCGAAGTGTCACCACAACTACTAATCGGACAGGACCACGCCCATCTGATCGTGAGCCGCGAATGTACAATGACACAAGGCCAAGGGGTCCTGTCCAGAACGGTCCTCGGGTGGACATCTCACGGAGCCACCACCTACCGCCCACACACAACCGGCGCGACCGTGCTAGCACTCGCCGCGGCTAGCGGTACCGCCGCCGACACGCGCCTGGAGGCGCTCGTGCGGGAGCATTACGCGGTGGATTCGTTGGGAATCACGACCGCGACCCGCATCAACGCGAACGTGGCCCGAGCCACCGCGATGATGGAATCTACAACGAGGCGCCTCCCGACCGGACAATGGGAAACCGGGCTACTCTGGGCCAAAGAGGAAACAGTCCTTCCCGACAACCAACAGTGCGCCATCAACCGACTAATCAGCATCGAAAGGAAGATGGATAAAGATCCGGCCTACGCCAGCGCCTACAGGGCGAAGATGGCTGAGTACCTCGACAAGGGATATGCTCGTCCCCTGTCAGAGGATGAGGTGGCCCGTTTGGGGAGCCACCGCTGGTACTTGCCGCACTTCGCCGTCTTCAATCCCAACAAACCTGGGAAAATCAGGATTGTATTCGATGCGGCAAGCAAATGCCGGGGCGTCTCCCTGAATGACGCCCTGTTGACAGGCCCGGACCTACTATCATCACTGTTGGGCAACATCTTTCGGTTCCGGGAAGGACGGGTGGCTCTGGCAGCCGACGTCCGGGAAATGTTCCTGCGGGTGAAAATCAAGCCACAGGATCAGTGCGCGCAGCTGTTTTGGTGGAAAAGGCCGGGCGAGGCCGCACCACGCACATACCAAATGACATCAATGGTATTCGGAGCGACTTGCTCGCCCAGCAGCGCGCAGTTTGTCAGAAATCGGATCGCCGACGCCAGCGCCACGGAATTCCCAGACGCCTCTGCCGCCGTCCAGGACAAGTTTTACATGGACGACTACCTCGACGCAATGGACACCCCGGAGCAGGCCATCGAGATGACCCGCAATGTGACCGAGGTGCTTCGTCGAGGCGGCATGCATCTGGCGAACTGGGCCTCCAATAGCCCAGAGGTCCTGAGCCACATCCCGCCGTCACTTCGTGCCGTGGAACCGGTGCGAATCATCAGTGAAGAAACAACTACTGAACGCGTGCTCGGCATAACGTGGGATCCAGCAGCAGACAAATTCCTCTTTCAGTTCGTGAACTTGCCAGAACTGAAGGCCAAGGATCGCCCCACCAAGAGACAGTTACTGAGCGCCGTAATGCGAATCTTCGACCCGGTGGGCTTTGTAGCTTGCCTACTAATCCGGTCGAAGATACTTCTACAACAAGTGTGGCGCTCAAAGGTCGGGTGGGATGACCCGATCCGTCCCGAGCACGCGGACAAATGGCAAGATTGGCACCGGCTCCTCCGCACGAGTCAGTGCGCCGTGCCACGCCAGAGCGTGGCGAGTCGGAGAAGCCGACCGACCCTGCACATCTTCTGCGACGCCTCAGAGCTAGCGTGCTGCACGGTCGCCTACTTTGTCGAGACAGGAGAGGGCGGCTCGGACGTAGCCTTCATCTCGGCAAAGTGTAAGGTGGCCCCGCTCAAGCCACTCTCTATACCACGGCTTGAGCTGCAGGCGGCTCTGATGGCGGCTCGCCTAGCCGCCGTCATAAAAACAGAGCACGTGTGCAGGGTTGAGAGGACGATTCTGTGGACTGACTCGTCCACCGTCCTGGCGTGGATCCGGACCGACCCCAGGTCCTATTCCACATTTGTCGCCAACCGGCTCGGAGAAATAGACGAGCTGGTGGGGGCCGACGGCTGGAGATGGGTGCCTACAGCCCAAAACCCAG
Organism: Eubasilissa splendida; assembly: GCA_031772225.1. NCBI lineage: Eukaryota > Metazoa > Arthropoda > Insecta > Trichoptera > Phryganeidae > Eubasilissa > Eubasilissa splendida. Next base: position 24,315,655 of record CM062853.1, on the reverse strand, counting down.
CGGACTTGGGGACCAGGGACGGAGAGCCCCCTGACTTGTCGACCGCCGGAAGGTGGTTCAGGGGCCCCGCATTCCTCAAGCAACCGGAAGCAGCATGGCCACGGGAGGTGAGCAGGCCTCCGCCTGACAAACTCGAGATGGAGGTCAGGCCCGAAACGGTGACGGTGACCCGCCACGCCAAAACAGCTGGAGGAGCGATGCCGAACCTCGAGCGTTTTTCGTCGTGGACCCGCCTCATTCGGACAACTGCGTGGGTCCGCCGATTTGCCCACAACTGCCGCCGACCTCGAGGTGAGGTATCGGCCCAAAATTTGACAACGGACGAGCGGGACCGCGCCGAGCGGGCCTGGATACTACAAACCCAGGCCGCGGATTTCGGGCCCGAGATCCGGCTGTTGCAACGGGGGGAGGCTCTACCACGAAACGGACGACTCTACCAACTCACCCCCCACCTAGACGACAACAGCGTCATCCGCATGGGAACACGCCTGACCGGGACGACCGACGTCGACATCTCGCCAGGCCTGCGAAACCCCATCATCTTGGACGGAAATCACCCATACACCCGGCTCATGATACGTCACTATCACGAGAGCGCGGGTCATCCCGGCACGGAGCGGACAGTGAGCGACGTCCGGGAGAACTTCTTCGTGCTGAAACTGAGACCCGCCGTGCGCCGGGTACAGTTCCAATGCCAGGCCTGCCGGAATGGACGCAGTCGTCCACAGCCGCCACTGATGGGACAGCTCCCGGAAGCCCGCCTGGCTCACCACACACCACCGTTCACCCATTGCGGCCTCGACTACTTCGGCCCGATGGAGGTGACAGTAGGACGCCGGCGCGAGAAGCGGTACGGCGCCTTATTCACCTGTATGACAACACGCGCCGTGCACCTGGAGCTGGCCGCATCACTGACGGCTGATTCAGCCATAATGGCCCTCAGACGAATGGCAGCTCGCCGCGGCCACCCGCGGCACCTCTACAGCGACAACGGAACCAATTTCCGCGGCGCCGACCGAGAATTGGCCAGCGCGCTGGCGGATCTAAGACAAGAGCCGCGGGTTGTGGAACACCTAGCGGAGGTGGGGGTTGATTGGACTTTCAACCCCCCGCTCGCCCCCCATATGGGCGGAGCCTGGGAAAGCCTCGTCCGCTCAGTCAAGCGGGCGCTCGAAGCAACAACAAAGGAACGGGCTCCGCGAGAGGAAACCTTGCGGACTACCCTGGCCGAAGCGGAATTTACGGTAAACAGCCGCCCGTTGACCCATGTCTCCGTGGACCCGCGGGACAATTCGCCACTCACACCAAACCACCTGCTGATGGGAGCGGCCGGACGACAACAACACCTGGCCGTCTACGGAGCCCTCGATGAACAGACCTGTCTAAGGAAACAGTGGCAGGTGGCGCAGCAGCTCGCCGACATGTTTTGGCGTCGATGGATGCGCGAGTACCTGCCAACGCTCGCACTTCGACACAAGTGGCAGGAGCCAGCTCCACCAATCCGCGAGGGCGAATTGGCCATTATCACCGACGCCACCTTGCCACGCAACACATGGCCACGGGGGATTATCATCGAGGCAAGACCAGCAGCCGACGGGCAGGTACGAGCGGTGCGGATCCGGACAGCAACCGGGGACTACACACGACCAGCTACCCGCATCATAGTTCTACCAACGAAGCCTCTTTGTGCACCGTCGTAGTACGGCCAAGCCGCACGGGGGGAGTGTTGCACACAGAGACTAGTGCCATGAAATAAAATATTACATATTTGTTATTTAAATTTGAAATGTTATTATTTACGTATAAATAATTATTATTTGTTTTACGCGGCGTGCCGCGGGATTGGGAACACAATAAACCTTTGCCCACCCGCCGGTACGCCGCCACTGTTGTTTAAATTTAGTGTATTTAGTGCCGCGGACAACAGTAGAAATAAACAAATGTCGTAGTCCGCGGCACCCATACAAAATTATCCCGCCAGTGTTACATTTCCTATCAAAAGGCCCTTAGCGGGGCCCGCCACTGGCAAGAAACCCGCTTAGCGAACATTCCGAGATAACGAAATCACAAAAAACGAAATAACTCGAAAGAAAACACTGGCCGGATAATTCTTGTTACGGGATATCACGGGTCGCGATATTTACTACAGAATTCACTACTCGTGATATCCCCAATTGTTAATGTTAATATAATATTTAATTGTTTGTCTCCGGAAAACGGCTTCTGCCGCCTGTCAGCCCGCGACCGAAAAATGGCGCGATGTTGCGCTATCCGGCCGACAGGCGGCGCCGAACGCCGTGTCGCTTGGGGCGCGGTTAGGCATGTAAACGCGCCCTGATTGGCACGGTGGGTGGTTTTGGGGTGGCGTGCGCTGGTAACGGCGCACGTCCACTCATCTTGAATAAATAGAAGCGCACCGCAGTATGGAGGTCACTTCTCGTCAAACGTCTCGTCTCTACACAACAAACTACATACTGCGGTGCACTGAATACACCTTTAGCAAGTGTTTCATTTTGCATCCCGCCTCATCCCTTGGAACCTCGCCGTCCAGCAGTCTTCTGCCCCGACCCCTCGGTCCGGTACCGGCTTTCGTATCCGTGTCCACCGACGGTTTGGAGCGAGTGTGAGGATCTCGACTTCGGTCGGGCAAATCCGCTCGTGCCCTAGCGAACTGACTTGAGGCGACCACTTTTTGTTTGGTTGGCAACAGGTACAAAATGTTTTTTACAACAACTTTTGGATTTTAACTATTTTGTTTGACTTATTTTTTACATTTACATGCTTAACGTTTTCTTGCACTGGTATAATTCCTTGTATTTATCTGTTTAATCATGAATATATAAGAGTTCGGGGACAGTGAGGGTTTTGAGATGGCAGCTGTTCGGCTCTGTCTTGACACTGTGAGACTAAACTTAGCACTGCACAGCTGCCTATAAGCATTAAAAAAATATCAACGAGGCGGCGAATGAGTATGACCATATAGAAGCTTTTGCTTATATACGGTCCTGGGTAAACGGCAAGTCCACCCTCACAATCCTTATCAGAGGGTTAAATCTGCCGACAGCGGTGCGTGGAGTGTGTCCCCCTTTCTTTACTTGTATTTCTTTTTGTGCCGTCTTTTTCCCCGGAAGGAAGTGTCTTCTAGCTCCCGGGCCTTATGGTTTGTAGGTTACTATAATTTAATTATAATTTGTGTGATTTTATTTGTATAATGTTACATATGTTGTATATATTATTATAATAAAAAATAAAATAAAGGCCTGGAACAATGAGATCAAATTTGGTATAGGAGGCTACGTGGTATTGCCCTATTACTATGTGTAACAGCCTCCTTTGAACGATTAAAAAAAACTGCCAACCAGGCTGCGTAAGAGTAGGGCCGAAACAGGAGCTTTAAGCTTATTAAATTAGTCCTGTAAATGTGATGGGTCCGCTCTCATTAATCTCTATCTCAAAGATTGTCTCGAGAATCTCATTTTTGAACACGGAACATCAAATTTTCTTGTAGCCCAGGTACGAGATATTTAAATACTGCACTAGATAGAAACGTTAAAAACTATGAAACGCTGAAGAGTGTCGCGTGTGAATCCAGGACTATAAATAACTATAAGCATACTTTACTCCGGTACCAGTATGGAAAAAGTTATATTTCTTTATTACGTGGAAATATTTCGCAATGTAGAAAATCGGACACGTACCGACGCATGCGCATTGCCGTGTCTGAAATTTATGTTTTCGACTATTGCGTGTTCCTGATAAAAGTGCGGATACAAATTCTGATGAACAACTCCCATGCGCTTTTCCTAACTCATCAATGTGACAGCTCGATAGACGTGTCCTACTTTTATTTGGGCGGACCATTTTATTTAAAATCAATCATTTATGTATTTGAATGCGCTACGAATGTTTGATTCCATAGTAGCAGTGATAATAAAATATATTGTTATTTTTTTCTACTAAAAAAAAAAGTTTGCGTTTCTTTCTATCAAATCTATCGGAATCGTATATCTTCTATGTAGAGACCATTTATTTTGTATGGTATTGAGAAGAAAAAAAATTATTTAATTCGAATCGGATGAAATTTAACCAGCGCTTATGGTTTCCAAATTGATAAACCACTGGTATAAAATTGAATTAAAATACATACAAAACTTCAGTATTGGAATGTAACGTTGAAAAAACAAACTGTCACACATATTTAAAAGCTGCACGGGTACGGTGTTGTCCAAATCTTCTATCGAGTAAACGATATCGCTGAATCTGACAGCATTCCCTAACGGAATCAGTTTTCAGTTTCCATTGGTATACTAATACATACAAAATATTGACACCCTTCGACTTTATGCCCTGCAACTTTTAACATATTTTTTTAAAAAAAAATGTATAATAATAATACAATAAAGGCTAACATACATATATGGTCATTAAACCTCTTAAAAATGCTTTTCACGTGCGTTTACTATAATGTGACTACCCAACATAGTCTATAGATACTACAGTGGGTATGAATTGTAACAACGAAATATAATATATATACATATGAATACAAAAATGAGTTACTACAGTATGTAAATAGGGATATATTCTCATCTTCCTTGCATTCTTCGGTAGTGTAATGATAAGTTTTCCCAAATTTCATGCGTGAAGCCGAGATTCAGTTCACTACCAGGAAGATTTATATTATATATCATCATCATTATAATATGAAACTAATCTCAGTATTTATAGAATCATAGAGAAATCAAAATATTGCTAAACTATATGTATCGATAGAAAATTGCATATACAACCAGAAATAATAACATGACCTACCTGCCAGTGTTGATACTTCTAGACTGGATTTCTTCTCTCGCAGTGACCACAGGTCTTTCGACTTCACTGTTACATTCGAAATGCCAGAAACACACTTCGCTGATAAACATGAAGTCAACAACACGTACCATACACAAGGTAATTAATAAAAGACTTTGTTGGTACGTACGATGCAAGATGTATATTTTCGGCACACACAATAGCGGAAAAAATCAATATCAACGCTTCAGTTTAACACGCTCAATAGTAAAACATCAACTGGGCAGAGTCATAGATGCACAACACATAGAAAAATATAAGGTATAGTGAGGAGGATAGATAAGTACTAAGACAGTGTCTACATAGTGGTGTACCGATATATTATATATTCTGAAAGACGCTAGAGATGCTGTGTACGATTAAATTTCACGGCTCTTCACAGCCTGCTTGTGCAAAGAGAACATCCCGAAGGCACGGAAAAATACATCCATCATAATTTTCAACAAAATTCTAAAATATGTTAATTTAAATTAATATTTTTTTAAATAATGTATAAAATAACTAGTAAAGTTTATAATTTAAGTATTCAAAGTTATAGGAATAATGTTTGTACATATATTAGATTCATTGAGATACTAAAGTTTCGTACACACAGATGAAACTTTTCTCTCAGAACTGACGTAAAGAATTACTGACCGAACGTTGGAAAATAACAATAAGGCGAACCAACTTTTTAAACAAATCTCAGACACTCAATGATAAAGTTTCATTCGTGTACATACACCGCAAATGGAGAACTAAAGAAATCAATAATACAACATTATGTTTATAGCGTTAATTTTATTTTTAGACATAATTATTTATTTAAGAAAATAATTAACTCTGTATAAACTACGTTCATAAATTTGACGGTTTCGATATCAGGACAGACGTGTACGACATTTAGTGCATATCTGTCTTGATGAAGATACAGTGGCATCAGAACTGAGTTAAACCGATGATAAAGTCCACGGAAGGAGACAATATCAGAGATTTAGTTGGGATACATCTCAATAACGTGTACACGTGTTGAGATTTTGTTCTGGAGATAAACTCGGAGATCGGTTTTGGTTGTTAGAAAGATACAAAAACATAAATCAATTGTACACGGCAAACATTCCAACAGAAAGATTTGATACGTGCACATTGACATCATCTAAAACTACCATAGATTCCTACAACGGTCTATTATGAAAGTTAGATATGTCATTAAATGTATTTTAACAATTATTGTGTTTTAATTGCTATTGGGGAGATTCAAAATCAACCAAATGACAAGAATGACATTTGATATTTAACGTCCGAGCGTGAAGTAAGGCGCGAGCCAGCGAATCTTTGAGACACGGTGAATACAAAAGCCGAGAGAAAACATCGTACGGAAGCAAAATCCGTATCTCAGAGATTGTCTCGAATCAAAATTCTTCCAAAAGTTTCTTCCATGGATGTAAATTTATAAAAACAACAAATGTATAATTTTAAATATGAATTAAATATATTAATTAGAAAGATATACATATAAAATCAATTTTATCGAAAAATATTGTTGTTGCGCTCTCTTTGCAAACCGGGGAAGGTGCATTATCTAACTATGCTACAGCGACAATATTCTTAGCGACAAATTTTCGAACCAGTATGGTATTTTTTTGATATTAATACATTTAATCGTTCCATTATTATATCACAAACCGTATGTTCTGAATAATTACAACTTCACAATAAGGATGTGTTCCCCTAATAAATGTATAATTTATTTCCTTTTTAAATACATCTTTTCCAGAAATAAATGAAAGATTTTATAAATGGATTAATAAAGCCTGAACATTTCTGGGTTGTATTGCATTGACTGTATTACAATATAAAGCAATCTATGCGAATTTGAACGATTTGTCGCCATAGTAGAATCCACCAAGAAAATTAAATGGTTATAGATAGGCCACTCAGAGAACAAAAAATCGTTTAACCTGAGGGGAATCAAGAGACCATATGCTGCTGGACATCAATGGACATTGAAGAGTTGGCCACTCTTCGGGAGGAGGGAACTCTCGTTTTGTGATGATGACGACTTCATGGTGGTTATGGTAAATTTGATAATTTTAAATTGAATACATTCACAAAAATGTTCTTCTATCGTCCAGAAAAATGTAACATATTTTTTATATAAATTTGTTGTATTATAATGCTTTGATAGGAGGTTGATATTTTTCATAGTACCTGTGCTTACCATGCTTTAAAATAAAATAGTGAAAATATCGATTTGACTTGTAGCCAATCTGAAGCTGTTATTGCGATGAAGAGTCGGTGAAATCATTGATTTTGCTGTTTCATGGTATTTTCTTATTTTTCAATCTTGGAAATGATTTAAATATGTAATGAACCGTGACACATAACTAATTTTGATAAATAAAGCGGTTAGTGTCTTCGCTCCTAGAATTCTGATTTCTGAAACTTGTTTTCGCACATAATCGGTTACGACCACAGACTGCCAAATATATAGACATGAACTAACGGAAATATCTTGTTTCAATATTTTGGTGTCAATGGTGTCACCCATGTGGCAACTTTGGTACCACTTACGCAATCAAATAGTTCCGTGACTGTTTAAATGTATGACTCGATTGGAACGAAAACATAATATGCATTAATTTAACAAATACGTCTTGTTTACACAGATATTTAATTTAAGATATTATTTATTATACATTTATATCAAATGTACAACATCGAACGCTGGCACATATTGTAGTACGCAGTACATGTGTTTCTACATGTGGCTTATATGATTTGACGTACGTCAAGTCTCGCGCGAAATGATGAGTATGTTTGTGTGCGAGCGAGAGAGATATAAGAAGAGGATACACCGTGATCTCGCTCTTTCTGCTCCGGGTCGCGATCCGGTATAGATCATAATATTACATTGTAATCTATAAATTGTGTCGTAAAATTGTTACTAGAGTACGATTATTATTCACGTTACCATCACCCACCGATTTCTGAGAAAGAATCTGATCATCTAGTGCAGTCGTATATAACTAACATCAAAAAACGTCACAATTGGCGCAGCCGAATTAGGACTGGCGCCGTAAGACATCACACTAAGGTAATATAATATCGGATATTTCATAAACATAAGATTTTTTTAAATATATCTGAAGATAATATATAATTTAGATAATAATAGCGTTTATATATAATACTTAAAATAGGTACGTTTAAAAAATAAATGCTATAAAAATCATATAGATATCATGGTTACCATTTTTCAATGAATGATAAATGGTTTTTCCAGTTACTTTTTAGACTACTTTTCCTTGTCAGATGGAGAGTTTTAGGTCGACTGTCAATCACCACGAGACCTGGGATCGGAGCCCAAGATCACTTTAGATAAGACAGATCCATAAATAAAAGAACTAGGTAGAATCCTTAAAAGGTTTTTTTTTTATCGTAAAAGTAAAGTGACTTGGATATCAAGCTCTGCTGAAAGCGGAAAATATAAAGTATAAGTCTAAATAAAGAATGCTTTTTGATCCCTGTATCAATATGTGTTGTGACGGATATAATGAAGCGAAATAAAAGAGAAAAAGTCTAGGAAAGGGGTGGATGCTGGCAAATAATGTGAAAGAGATACGTATACATCAATAATATTTTTTACATTATGGTTTTTATTCATTTTAATGTACATAGATTATTTAAAATTTGGTTTTTATCCACTTTATGAGCATTTAAGATGTTTAAATAGTATTACTTTTTTAGATTTTTCTAATCATTAGCAAATGATCATACTTTTGATAAAATGTTGGTAATGTATATTTTACATATAAACTATGTTGTTATAATAAATTTAAGTTAGGTACTAGATTAATTTTTCAAATAATTATCTGATTTTAAATAGAATATTAAAAACATTAAAACAATTTAATAGGTATATATGGTTCTAATTAGTTTTAAGAAGAGATAGTTAGGTTTGCATAACGTGAGTAATGATATATCATCGTCATCACTTTGTTCGCTGCTGGATAAAAGTCTCCCCTTGTCTCTGCAACTTTGATCACCACCACTGCTCCGATAATTTCGTCTACCCAATGAGACAATAGTGTGATTTGTGATATACTCGGAAAGTATTGTTAGGTAATTTCCTCTTTCTGCCTCGGCTTCATGTTCAGGGGGGAGGCATCTAGCCTAACTGGTTCTTTTTTTAAATATTGACAAGTCAAATGGTTATGAAATGAAAGAATATATTTATGTAAGAAAATTTATATTCTATATTTTAAGATACTTGCATGTGTTGAAAGTGAAAGTGGAAAATGTGCAATTTACTTTAATACTTATAAATAAGGCTATTCAACAATAATTACAATTAAATTAACATTAAATATTTGTGTTCATCATGCCAGCATTAATTTCTCTGCCAAATTGTCTATATTGACGCTTGTGTGATGTAGATTATTCAGGTCCCTCACGTATTTTGTGGACATCCATTTATGACAATATTTTTGTGAAATAAATATATGCATTGTAAATATTTGTGGACAATACATATTGTAATTTAGAACAAACATGTCAATTTTCTTAGTAGTTTAGGAGAAAATAGGAAAAGTTATATTTTAGTATGTAACACTTGTAGTTGCTCAGTTTTTAGAATAGCTGATGGTTTGAATACGAAAAAAAAAAGTTTATTTGACATCCTGATGAAGGAAATGGTATTTTCCGAAACCGGTTGGCTTATATTAAATTAAACTCATAAAGTGGTTAAAAATTAAGTTTCAAATAATCTATATTAAAACACACATTAATAGTTATCGTTTTATTCTAACGAATTTTATTTGACTCGTGTTTAACTGATTACCAAATTAAATGAAAATATTCATCCAAAAATTACTTTCATTTTCCAAAAATAGTAAATGATGACCAAATTTTAGACCATATTTAATTATTCTAAATTAACTAAATGTGTACATACATAATATCTGAGATACTTTGAGCAATTACATGTGCTATTCAGCCAATCAATCTTGTTCGGTGCTAATTCTACTTCCCACTCGCTAAAATATTGTTCCTTATACCTACTCATCAAACGTATCTCATGAATTGTCGTTATAACACCATCTCAATTTAGCATGTACTATTTTTGATAAACATAAACTAAATTTAATATCTCACAAGTATTTTTGAAATTCTTTTTTTTGGAGTTTTTTTGATTCAGAGTTGAATTTGGTAAACATTTTATTTAATCCCATTTTATTTTATTAAATTGTTTGATAAATTTCACTAATGTAACGTAATGTGACATGATTACAATTATAATTTATTCACCGTTACTTTAATTATTTTGAAAAAATATGTAGCCCCTAGAAATTTGGTATAATGTTACGTATTGCTTTTAACGTTTAACGTGTCACATTTCAAGACCTACCTGTAACCTACAATATAATCCGTCATTAAGGAGAACACATTCTTCTTGTGAAGTTGTAATTGTTCAGAACGCTGGAGACGAACTGGTCTGTGATATTTTTAATACAATTTAAATGTATTAATTAGAAAGATTATTATTAATTAAGTATTAATGTTCCCAAAATTTAATAAAAATGAATTGTCAATTCTCTTCTTCGTCTTCAATCCGATTACTCAAAGGTATTTGAGATTCCGTAAATATAAAGAAGATGGCTTTGGAATAATGGAACGACAGATGTATTAATTTTAAAGATCAACATATAAGTTCAAAAATGTGTCGTCAACTCACTGTGTTGGCGTTTTATTCGATAAATTGAATTTATATATATATATATTTCTAATTAATACATTTAATTTGAATTATTTATGAAATAATGAATAGTTTATTTTATACTCGTATCGTTTCAGGTGAAATCACCTGGAAACTACTAAATAATTTGTAACCTGTAATGAATGATATTCTTATAAAGCGTAATAAAATAACCTCCGATAAAAATGAAACATTATCGTAACGATGCAACGGAAATTATAACATAATTATATCACGGATGCGGTTTTAGTAGCACCCAGAAGTTCTTCAACTGTTGTAAAGTAAATTATAATATTTCACATTTCTTCATGGAACAAGTAGGTACCTATCTATTTATTTTTTTAAAGAAAAAACAGGACAATTTAAAAGCGATTACCCATATTCAATATGTAAAAAATGTACTTTTAAGATACCCAAGATTCCCATATTTTCAAGAGCACGCTGATCCGCTGCCTCTGGTTTTATTTTGAATAGCGTTATTCGACGAATAAAGTTATAATCAACTTTACCCACGGGCAAAACTATAATCGATAAATTATCGAGTAAAATAAAAAATAAAGCAGATTAATAATTAAATAATTTTACAATTTATTTATAAGTGGTAAACAGATAAAATTTAATAATAAAAAAATTTATTAATTATTTTTTACAGTAATTGAAAGAATAATTTAAACAAGTCTTTGTATTATATTTATTTACATAAAAAAACAGTTAATCTGTTTTCGAAGAAGAACACAGAAATTATCATATTTTAAACAAATATCTATGAATTTTTTTAATGCACTAATAAGTGATAAAAAATTCGTATTATTTTAATTTAGATCATAGTTACATATACCGCATGAGTGTAGATGTTGAAAATAACATTCGTTTTCAAAACATATTTTTACAGTTGAAAAATTGACAAATTTTCTCATTGTCGTCAAAATTCACTTAGTTTTCAGGACACTATTTGTAGGATAGTTCATGTAATTTTTAAAGTAAAATTTAAACCATAAATTATATTTCAAAAAATCATTAAACACATCTCAAAACTTAATTTATTGTTATTCTGTAAAAACTATTAAAAAAACTTTTTTTTTTCGGTATTATAAAAAAATATTAATAAATTCAGTTAAACAAATAAAACATATCCCGGGAGACAGTCAGGAATACTAACGATTATACTGACAATTTACAAATATTATTAATACACGTTTTATACAAATATCAGTAGGGGTGACTCTTTTTTTAAATGAAATATGTTACGAAATTTTCTAACACAGTTTATGTGACAATTTTTATTGGAGACCAGCTGAATGAACATTTTTTATATTTAAACTGTTAATTTATAAAATTTTGAAGATGTTTTATTCTTTCCTTACAATTGATACCTAGTATTTCTAAAATACACGTAAACAATTTTATTTACTGTTCATTTTAAACGGCGCCCTATTCTTCTCCCACATCCTACTACGAGGAAGGTTTCTAGTGTGGATTGATATATATTATAATGTAATAATAAAATATCTCCCGGCTAAAGATATTTTTACCAATTATGGTTTCTGCACGTGTTCCATTAACTATACCAATAAATCTAACGATAAAGTAACATTTTACTATCAGTAACAAAAGCAGATGGACTTTTAGTATCTGTTTTTATATTGAAGGACCTTTTGAGAGTTATTGGATTTTAAAAATACAAAACTGAAATTCGTTAATAACTGGTTATTGTTAGGTTTTTCCATTTTGAAAACAAATGTTTGGTTTTTATCATTCGGATTTTAAATGAGTAATAAAGTCTATGCCCTTAAAAGGACGGCGAGGACAGTTAAAACACCTTTCATTTTTTTATATTTTTTCCCTTTTACTTTGCGGTCAATTATATATGCAATGATGGAATTCAGATTATTGAAAGCGCTTGTATAACATATATTTGAGAGGATTGTATTAGAAGTATTAAGTATGTGAATGATAATTCAGCTTATCATTGACAGGAGAGGAACTGAAGAGAAGATTGTGACGTAATAAGCGAAACCAACGATAAACACTAATTATATTTTATTACACTGTACAATAATTAATCGTGTAATATTTATGCGGTGGAATGCTAATACAGAGATCGGAACTAAATGCTGTTGATCGGGTAGAAGAGTGGCCGACCGGTGGCTGCAGCTGCGTTTAGTACTATGCATTGCGGCGTGTGGCTGACGTCGCATAGTTTGGTTTGATGCTGGTTTACCAGGTGCGTTCAGTGCTGTATTAGCTAACCATAAAAGTAATGATCATTGATGTTTATTATATGTTAACTGGATTTAAAAAATATATACACCGGTATAAACAAGATAGATTGAAAATTTGTGTATGAGAAACTATGTTTTTATAACTAGGAAATTTTTTTAACATAAAGGAAGGAGTGTAATCTGAAAATCAGTATTTTTTTCTTTCTTTTAATATTTAGTTATTTAAATTATTTTTGCGATAAAACAAATACATATAAATATTTTGCAAAACAAATAAATAAAAAAATAGCGTAACATGTTTCAAGTACGTGTACCACACAACACTTACATATAATGTGTTTTTCTGATCCGACAAAAATATTCATAAATTAAAATAATAATCTCTCTGACGGAGAACTGAACCCATGTATCTCGCGTGACGGGCTGGGTTACTTAACATTACGCTTCCAAAAAATCAAATAAAATGTGAAAAAATCATTTTACATATATCTAATGCTCTTTATAAATACATCATTTATATAAAGTTCAACAGGAGTAACTCTTATTAGTGTTAAAATTTGATGTAAAAAAAATATTAATAATAATATACATCAAAAATGCAAATCAGTATTTTCATTAAGGTCAATACTCTGCGCCTCTAAAATCTTTTTTATTTCAAAAAGGTTTCGCAGGCATTCAGTATCGTTAAAGGTAAAAATAAAATACAATTTATAAATAAGAGTATAAACCTAAAAATATTACGAAATTTTCTAACGCTGTTTTTGTTGTAAATTGTATGCGTATTTATTATAAACATGTTAAAAATATGTTGTAGTAGATTTTGATAAAATGAATGAGACAAAACTAATTTGAAGGTGAATGCATTTTTTAAAGAAAATACGAATATAATAAACCATGGATCAAGCAGAAAGCAAAAGCTTGGTGCGTTGTAATGTTTGAACGCCAATGTTTCGATTTCCGGTCAAAAACAAATTCGCGAACGACTTTCACTTCATTAACCGAGTAAATTAATAAAAAAGTGGTTTGAGAATCGGCTGACACATGAACCACTATGATATAACGTTACGACTCTAGTTTTGATACAACGTAAGTTGGGGTTAGTCAGTCACCATATTTGAAATAGAAATTAACAGGCTGGTATGTTTTTTCTCTTAAAAAATATTGATATTATTTATGTATATATTTTACCTTAAAATTGTTTCTAGCAAATAAAAAAGATTTCATATGTCGAATAACAATCAGAGATTCTTACATGGGAAGAAATAATGAATTATTAAAATTATTTTTGGTATCATTATTATATTTATAATTTATTACTAAAATTATCGAATTTATTCGTGAATTACAGTTATGAATATTTGTATCATATTTTAGTCATCAGAAGCTTATAATTTTATTTTTAATACTAACTAAGTAATAATAACATTTTAGATTCTGAGGGTTAGAAGATTTACTATATTATTGAATAATAAACATTGTTTTGAAATTAAGTAAAACATTTTTATAATATGTAATGATTTATGAAATACATTTATAGAATTTTATTTTTATTTTTATTTTATGTATGACAGAAATGAGTAGTTATATTATGTTTTAAAAGCAACCATCGTATGTGAAAATATGATTTAATAATAAAGTATAAATATCAGAAAAAATATAAAAACTATATTTATGTAGAATTCAGCTGTTTAAGAATTAATTTAATAAAAATAATGTTTTAGCTTTAAACCACTTTATTATGAACATATACTAAAGTCAACTAGTTTCAGTTGGAGCCAACCTTCTTCAGGATAATATAATATATACACTAACCTAAGTACACATATTTAAATATGAGGTAAATAAGAGATAGCAATTAAAGTTGTTCCCATTCTCTCCCACCCCCTACCTGAACTGTGTCCCACTCTGATATACTGTTGCTCTCTCTTCTTTACCTCATATTTAAATATCTGTACTTAGTTACGTAGGTTAGTTCATAGACTATATTGTCTACAATATAGTCTATATACTATATTGTCTATTACTATATACTAGGTTGGGTCCAACTGAAACTAGTTGACTTTAGTGTATGTGCATAATAAAGTGGTTTAAAACTAAAAAAATATTTTTTTAAAATTATAATGTCATGCCACAACGCGTTTTCTTTCTTTCAAAATGTAAAAATTAAGTTGTCATGACGTAATTTATATATTTTTATAGTTGTAAAAAAAATGTATTTCATAAGACATCTTCATGAGATCTTCACATTTATGCTAATAATTCGGAAGGATGTGGAAAAAATATTTTGTGGAATCTGACAACTACACACTTTGTCTGAAAAGTGAATCTACTATGGTGAATATTTTGTACGTCTGCTAAGATGTCTTTGATATCCAATGAGGAACATGGTATTGTAAGCAATCATTTGAGTTAGTCCTATACTAATATATCAAACGCCTTAGCATATTAAGAACTGTGTCAAATATGTACAAATTAAATGTTGAAATGAAAGATATACATGTAAAATCAATTTTATCGAAAAATATTGTTGTTGCGCCACCGGGATTCGAACCTGGATCTCTTTCCTAACCGAGGAAGGTGCATTATCCAACTATGCTACAGCGACAATATTTTTAGCGACAAATTTTCGAACCTATATGTTACCTTTTTGATATTAATACATTTAATCGTTCCATTATTTGAAAGAGCCATCTATCTTATTTATTATTTATTTGAGATTCGGTAAAATCTACATATATCTATAGTCTTATTGTTTGAGTTTTTGTAACTAATGTACAATAACTGACTAATTTACTCTACGTTTTATTTATAAACCATGTTCAATACTACGTACTTACAGTCTTAATGATGTAATTATTGTAACTGTTGTTTTAAGCAAACTTTTCTAATTTTTCATTTAATATATTTGTTCCGCACAGCTTTTGAGCTACGGGTGCGATAAAAAGTGGCCTGAAAAATGAGCAAGCAGAAAGGGCCACTTTTCCGCTTCACGGGAACATTCCGCCCAGCACCCCACGCCTCTGCGCTCAACGGACCGCCGAGTGGAGGGGGAAGCGGGCCGCCGCGAGACTCCGCCCCCGCCAGCGAGCAGAAAAATCCATTGTTTAATATTATGATATCTAGATTTAGAAAATTATTCCCCATGTAAACTGTGTTTCAATAAAAATAGCATGGAAGGGGCGATCGCCCGGAGATAATATTACGCACCTTAAAAATCATTTAGACAGTAAAAATGGGTTTTCTAAGTTTAAGGTGCGATAATTAATTCCCCGGGCCATCCCCCCGGGTGAGACTTATCAGGCATCGCGAGAAAGAATAAAGGCTATAAAATAAAATACTCGCGGTGCCTGAGAAAGCAGAACTTTGGGAAGGAGATGTAAAATGCCGGAGAAATCCGAGATCTGCCGTCCCATACCTGGCGGCGAGAAAAATGAACCAAGTTTCAAGATCTGGCCACCAGGGGGTGGCTGCGCTGGACCGCAGCGGGGCGGTAGGGGGACAGATCCGGCGATCTTATTGGCTATGATCTCCACGGAGCATGTTGCGCTCGCAATGTTTTTTATGTGAAATAAATAATGGTCCAGCGGCTGCAAAGGGCACTCTCATTCTCTCTTGGACGCTCTCGCACCGCTGGACTTGAAGAAAAAACCTGCCTTTCATTTTAATCTCATCTTTGGACCCTTGCTATCACTACTACTACTGGATCTTCTGGCTTCCCGACTTCTGCTACAACTTTGGACTCGAACCCGGAAAAACATCACGACTTGGCTGCTACACTGGATACGATTTAGACCTCCCTGGACCACTGCACTCCGCTGCAGACGATCAACATCCGAGACACCAGAGCGGACCGGTGAACCACCCTACATGTTTACAGTTCTTGTTTCCTTGTTTGAAATAATATTCAATAATGTATACATATATGTTCATATTGCTTGGGCACTGTAACCAATCCATCGCAAATGATGCAAAAGAACAAATGTAAATGATACTGAGAAAACATTGTCCATCTCGATACGGATTCTGATCTAGTGAGGTGGGCAGGGAATATATGAAATATTGAAGGTTGTTACGTTGCGTTCTGCTAGATTATTATCGTCTAGCCACCATGAATGCATTCTAACCTCCTACTACCGTACCCTGCTTCCATCCTTGACCGAGAAACATTTATAATTGACACAAAGGGAGACAGATAAAAGAGGTTTTTCTGTTAATTAGCAATCTAATTCTATTCTACAAACACAAATACTATCGGGTGTGGTCTGTAACACGATCTGGATACAACTCCGTCTAGGTATACACAGTATGTAGCTAGACTAGACTTCCCACGTGGGATTTCACCCATTAACAAGCAGTGGTTTATAATCTCTAAATATTAAGTTACATCTACGAAATTACCTCCCTTGCAGTTCCCAAATGTCATTCATAACACTCAAATAAATGGGGAAAAGACAAATCTCCCACGGATTGTCCTAATAACAATGGATTTTACGTTATCCCAAACATTAAAATAAGTGAATAAAACTGTACAAAATTGTGATGTGTGTAATGTATTCCTGCAAAACTTTCATGATTCCGTCTTTAATCTAGTCGAAGTCCTTTACTGCTGATCCATTGGTTAGTCCTAACCGTCTGATCGTCTAGAAAACGTGTCCGGCACCCTTTCCTCAGGTCTGCAGTCGCCATGAAGGAAGTTTGCTGCCGCAACATGTACCGAAGGCGTCATACCATCACGCTGTCATTATGGGATTGCCTCCATTATCCCATGCCAACTAAGGAAATATCAATTTCTGTAATGCTGATATATCATGCGAAATAATTTCGATCAATTCAACTAACGCCGCACTAGTGATTGCAAAGATTAATCATATTTACGGTTCTATTAATGATTCAGCAATTCCGACATGGCGTCGTCTTCACGAGACGATCGCCAATCTCACCGCGTAATGTTTGGCCAAGGTCGCTTCTGTGACATGAGGGGTCCGATCCACCCACGGCTCCGGACCCTATTCGCCCTTACCGACGGGAAATCGTCGCGAACTAAGGATTGCCTTGATTCGAATTTAGCGCCAATTTCAAATGCCATCCGGGGCATTTATTTGACAATGTATTGGCATGACAATGTATTGAAGTTATAAATAAATAAATATAACCACCGCCGAGGGAAGGTAGCCAGACATCAATGTTCAGACTGGATGCATCCTCCGGCCGGCCGTCGCGATCTGTGCCCTGCTCTTTCATCATTCTTTCGCCTCCTGGACGCTTCCTATTAGATTCCACTGTATGCTTCTACATACGTAGTCTGATAACTATATTATAATTAATTAAATTTTGTTCGTTAAGTTCATTTTAATTCTATTGCCATGGTACTGCAATTTTACCAAACTCATTCCCACGAGGCGAACATCGTGATATATACGATTACCTCCATAATTGGTGACCCCGCATCCAACAATCAATCTCCAAAATAGAATTTGTTTTATCTGAGCCTCCTCGTGAATTATGTTACAAAATTCATAATGAACTCAAAATACAACGTGAAAAATAGTGCACTAAAATTGTTTAGTAAATTTATATTTATATATGAGTCATTTACTTCCAAAAATATTTATATTTGAATGCAGTTATATTAGGAAATAAATATACTTGCGATTGGTTCAAATACTGACCACAAATAATCATTTAAGTAATATAACAAACAAATCCCTCTATAATTGAGTACTTTACTTTACGTAATAGAAATGATCATTAGTTTTTAGTCGTATTCCACTAACTTGTACCAGATAATACCAATTAATGTGAGCGATAAATACCTAAAATAGGCGTGTTGAGTTTCAAACACTTATTTCTATAAATAGACCAAAGTTTTGTAATTTCTCAAAATCAATAACTTTTTTTTTGTATTTCCTGTAGTATTGATACATAAAACCGCATCGTAAAAATATCTATTGAAACATTTACATGAAAATTATATTTTTAAACGTTTTTCATGATTTCTGGGTTTTGTTAAAAATCCGTTATAGAGAGGCTTAGAATTAAACGACTTAATGTTATCCTTATGGTATTTTGAACCCTTGTAGATACTAATGTGAAAGAAATACGGAGAACAATCTTCAAAGTAATATTTAAAAAAATATCAAACACAAACACTTTTTGCAAAATTCTCAGTTCCCAAAATAGAAAACATTTACAAAAAAATCTCAATTAATCAATGAATTAAAGAAAATAACATTATCAAATTTGAAACAAGCACACAAGTTTAAAAATAAATTTAAAATCCCTAAATTTAACACCAAACACTATCAGCAAAATTTTATATACTTAGGGATAAAAAAATATAAAGAAGTTTAGAAAGAGATTAAGTGAACACTTCAGAAGCACACAAGTAGATAATAAGTGGTTATAGACTATAAATATTATAACTCTCATATAAAATTATTATAGTGTAACTCCCTCTCCAAACACAAGAGCTAGTCTCTTTTTTGAAGAGGTAAGCGAAGAAAAATCATGTAAAATACTTAATTCATGTTATTAAAAAATTGTAAGAATGTCAAATAAATACAAAATAAAAATATGTAGTAAAAAATATAGGTACTATATGAAAGGGTGTCTATTTCTGATATCATTATTAGGTCATTGTTTTTAAAATACCTTAATGCTTTAAAGTTTACACATTTTAATAAATCTCTTTCGAGGTTTCTCATTCAAAGAACATGTAAAATATTTTTTTATGATTTCCTATAACTAATTAATTAATTAAAATATATTTTAAAGAGCCATGTTTCCAAATCAGTTGTATAAATAATTTTAATTGTAAGAAAATCATTTATTAGCAGAATTAATTTATAACTTGTGTTGAAGCAAAGTAACTACAAGTCGCATTATGTATTGATGCATTATGGTTGATCCATTTTTGTGGATTTAAAGCACTTCCATCTCAAGTAGTATAAATAGTATGAAAAAATTTGTAAAGTTATCAGTTATAATATACAGCTGCTAATAAAATAGTAACGGGAAAACTTATATATAAATAAGTATGAAATTCTTGGTAAGACATTTTATTCAACTATAATATATAATTTGATTGTATGAAGTGTACTTTTTGGTTGATAATCTCGGTAGCGCAAAAACAATATTTTTCGACAAAATTGATTTTATATGTATATATTTATAATCAATACATTAAATTAGTATTTAATAAATTTTAATTTAACAAAGTTTTATAATAAAGTCTTGACATCTTAAAGTAATTTAAAAATAATTAGAATTTATGTGATATTTAAGTGTTAATGTTAATAAGTTATTTTAAATATGAATTAAATATATTAATTAGAAAGATATACATATAAAATAAATTTTATCGAAAAATATTGTTGTTGCGCCACCGGAATTCGAACCTGGATCTCTTTCCTAACCAGGGAAGGTGCATTATCCAACTATGCTACAGCGACAATTTTCGAACCCATTTGTTACCTTTATGATATTAATACATTTAATCGTTCCATTATTTGTTAATAATGAACGAATAAGTTTTGAATAAGTTATTTCGTAACTTATTCAAAACGTTATAAAATAATCTCAGCAAAATAAACTAAATTTAAGTATGTACATAAAGTAAGTTAGTTAAGACAGTGTGGGTATAATATTTAAATTATCTCTGGTTTGCTGTTGTAATCAAATGTAAATATGCATTTTGTTTTTACTATTACAGGCTGTGTTAGGAATTTCTCTACTTCTTGTTGGAGTTATAACTGCAGAAGAAAAAGAGATAAAAGATAAGAAGAAAGAATTACCAAAAGCGGAGAAAAAACCGGAGATAATCAAGCAACAAGACAAGAGAGGATTGATCGCGTTTGGTTATGGAAACCATGATTCATCAAGAATTATCAATTCTGGCAGTAACTTCGGATCAGACTTCGGAAACACAGGATCTCATGACTTTAGTAATCAAGGTTTCCAAGATTTCGGGAATCAAGGTTCCCATGGATTTGGCAATGAAGGAGCTCAAGGATTTGCGAATCAAGGTTCCCACGAATTAAGCAATGAAGGAACTCAAAGATTTGGCAGTCTTATTTCTCAAGATTTTGATAACCAAGGTTTTCATGGTTTTGGTAATCAAAATAGTCAAGAATTTGGGGATCAAGGAGCACAAGATTCTCAAAACTTTAATGATCAAGGTTCACAGGAATACGGAACGAGGGTAATAACCCGAACAGTAGGCGTGCCACAACCCTACCCCGTGCATATTGATAGGGCTGTGCCAATTCCAGTCTCTGTACCAGTTGACAGACCATACCCTGTACTGGTATCAAAGCCTTATCCTGTAACTGTGGAGAAATTAGTACCATATAAAGTAGACAATCCAGTGCCATATCCAGTACAAGTTGCAGTACAAATACCCGTGATACATAGAGTGGAAGTTCCCGTTCCAAGACCATACCCAGTTCCAGTTGATAAGCCATACCCAGTTCCAGTTGTACAACCATACATTGTTGAAAGAAGAGTACCCGTTTTTATCACACAAAATTACGGTACGAACGCTGGGGCTGGTTTTAGTACTAACGCTGGTTCGGGTGGTAGTTCAGGATATGGAGCCGGGTCAGGGTCTGGAATTCATCTAGGATCCGGTGGTGTTGACAATGATAAATCATTACTTCAGTTTTCATCTCACGGGATTTCTAGTGGTTCATTAGGTCTATCGTCTTATTCAGGAAAAGATTTCTCATCTGGTTCTTCGCATTCTCTTCCTTCTTTTTCATCTCAAGAGATACCTTTTCATCATTCATCGGCATCATCTGGAGGACAATCTAATTTTCCATCTTATCATGGACAACATTAAAACTTATCATTTATCTTTTTACCACTAATTATTTCTTTAGTTTGAGTTATTTTATGTTTGATTATAATTAATTGATTTTATTTTATGTTTATGCAATACCTATATTATTATTTTTAATAAAAAAAATAGCAATGGAATTGTTATTCGATGATTATAGAGAGAAATTAATCATTATTTCTTATTAAGGACAACACATTGCAGTTTTTTTAAACATAGTTATGTTGTATTTTAAAATTTAGAATAATGGATGTATCAATTTGAAAGAACTGAAACATATAAGTAGTCGGTTGACGCATTTTCTCTGATAGGAAAGGATCCAGGTTCGAATCCCAGTATCAACAAAAATATTTTTTCGATAAATTGATTTTTCTTGTGTAACTTTCAAATCGAAATTTGTATTAATAATCATTATTTCGTTGGTCACATTATTTATTTAAGATATTACCCGTTTTTAAGATAAGTAACGTAATACGTATTTTATATGATACGTGTAGGGTGAATTGCTATAATTTAGTACATCGCTAGTTTTATATTTGCTATTTAATGTAAAAAATACACTTAAAGAAACACATCATTGTAAAGCACACAACACATGTGTTTGAGAAATCCCCAATATCCAAGAATATTTTTATAGCATCATAAACTATAATATTTCCAGTTAAACGGAATGTGATCAAGAGAGCCGGTTGAATAACCGAAGATAAATAATGTTATCTAATCATTTTTTAGTTTCTCATATTATTTTAACTTCCAAAAAAATTACATTAAAATATTGCCTTTGAAATAAAATAAATTTGAATGCCTCACATAACACCGACTCGTATAATATTTTACAACATGTACAGTAAATTTCAAAGATTTTAAAGATAATAAAATAACAAAAAATCTGCTGCCACTGATATATGAAAACATCCCAAGAAGTGCATATTTTTGTTAGTTTTATGAGAAATTACGATTCATATCAAGCAACTTAAAAGCTTTTGATAATTGTTTTTGTTTCTACGGAAAGGTAAATTCATTTATAGTTGGTTTACTTACTGAGTTGTCTATTTCTTGATTAAATGGATTTTATCTTCAATTATTTTCTGCGGGTTTTCGCAAGAGATAAGCCAGAATAAGCAACGAATACTTTTGAAGTTTTAATGGAAAATCGTTTTCCAGCTGTAGATGTGGACAGTTCGTTGAACACAATCACATAATATGCTAATTTTGGACACCCTCGCTTTCAGTTTTAGAGTAATGAATGAAATTTTGTGTTTCAACAATTCTGGGGTTGATCACTTTCAAACTCTTCGATCTTGTATCCGTATTTTAAAAGATTCACTGGAAACAATTCAAAGTTTGTTAATTTCACGAAACAAATTAAATTTATGAATTTGTTTGTTAGCATAATATATGAAAGAGAATTTTAACTTTTATTTTTTTGTTCTTTGTACAATTCTTAAGACTTACATCCATGGAAGGAGATAGATACCATGGGATAATTTCAGACTTAATTGAGATACATTTTAATACCATTGTTTACGCGCTTTTATACTTCGATAGGTAGGCCTGATATAAAATTTTGAATATGTGTGTTCTTTTTGTGTGGATTTAAAAACAGAAAAAAAAGCGAAGCTGCTTCTGGAAAGAGAGTTTTTGCGGTTCGGACAGACTTTTACGGCGGCGATAATAAAAACATTTCGGATTATCGGTTGTGAGAAGGTTTTCGGTGGCTGACCAGCAGATTTAAGGACCATCAGACTACAAGGAGAGCGACGTCGGCGTCAATCAGCACAGGTTCACAAAGGTTTGCGTAATTTGAATTTACATAGATTGAATTACTGTATTCATTATTACCAATAGAAAACCCAGAACTAGCTATCAAAGTATTTACGGCGACAACCATGTAAGTGTTTATCAGCTTGAAATTGGTAGAAAATGACAAAAACTCAAACCAGTATATCCGGCGTACATTCTGACAGCGAGATTTGATGTGTACAAATAAACGTCACCTAAAACCACTATTTGTTCCCTAGAAATACCTATTCTGAAAATTAGTATAAGTCATTAAATATTAACATTACCATATGAGGCGTTAAATTAGAAACATTTATTTCGTTCCGATTCAAAATCACCCAACTAATAAACGACGGTGACCTTTGACGCAAGACGCACATGAACTGAGGCACGAGATGAAGAATCTCTGAGACATAGTGTGTACACGGGGACGATGAAAGCTGAGAGTTGTCTCCAAGGAATCTCATGAAAATAAAATCCGCATATTTCCCTTATGGTGCTAAAAAGCGCATTCCGGTGCTATACGCTCATTATACATGTAGATTTTTGCAATTTTAAAGACGGATAAATATAAATATTTTACATTTATTATTTATTTAAATCATTCAAATAATAGTTGATGTATATATCAATTATTGTGTAAAATGTCATCATGTACAACAGCATAAAGACGCATAAGAAACGTCTCACTCGGTCAGTGCATGCTCCGCCACCAAAGTGACGATCGACATCCGGATCCCTGCGCAGTGCGCCTTCCGCATTTCCCCGCACGTAAAAATACACGTGTTGACATATTCACTTCAGGTACATCGAGAAAACATTTTTTATGGTTGCGAATGGTAAATACTTATATATTTTAATTATTGTATCCAATATATAAATATATTACGGAGGCATACTTAAAATATGAAATCTGTATTAAGTATATTTACAGAGATATTCACATAATTAGAGGTAATGTCAACTAAATTTAGTTCATCGGAGAGGTAAGATTAATATTATCCTGATTTCAAATATGAATTAAATATATTAATTAGAAAGATATACATATAAAATCAATTTTATAGAAAAATATTGTTGTTGCGCCATCGGGATTCGAACCTGGATCTCTTTACTAACCGGGGAAGGTGTATTATCTAACTATGCTACAGCGACAATATTTTTAGCGACAAATTTTCTAACCTATGTGTTACCTTTTTGATATTAATTCATTTAATCGTTCCATTATTTGAAAGAGCCTTCTACCTTATTTTTACAGTATCTCAAATACCTTTGAGAAATCTGATAGCAGATACCAGAATTCAAAATGTAATAAAAATGAATTGATAATTCTGGCATCTGCTATCAGTAGATGGCTCTTTCAAATAATGGAACGATTAAATGAATTAATATCAAAAAAGTAACATATAGTTTCGAAAATTTGTCGCTAAAAATATTATCGCTGTAGCATAGTTGGATAATACACCTTCCCCGGTTAGAAAAGAGATCCAGGTTCGAATCCCGGTGGCGCAACAACAATATTTTTTAATAAAATTGATTTTATATGTATATCTTTCTAATTAATATATTTAATTAATATTTAAAATATCACAGACTTATGTTCTGAATAATTTCAACTTCACAATAAGAATGTGTTCTCCTATTATTCTTATTTCAACTGGAATACAGATATGTGTAAAGAACTATATTGATTGGTCTACAAAGGTGCTCACTTTTACTCTAGTCATGGCTATTGCTATTTAAAAATATACAATAGTGATTAATAACATTCAAAACTTGAAAGCTTAATATCTCAGTTTGATGTAAATTTCTCATAATATTTTGTGATCCAAGGGCATGAGTTGAACTAAAAAATGAACCCTTATACAACAAATTTCATCAAAACTGGCAATTGCGCTATGAGCCGTGAAAAGAGAAATGGAAGTATCTCCTAGAGATATAGAAAAATCAATAAGTGTATGAGAATACAAAAGCCAACAACTGTCGCGATACTAAAACGGGTCTCTGCTGGGCCAGCAGCAAGACTGACTGATGAATGCTGGAGTGAGATAGAGAAATTCTTAGGCAAAAGAAAGAGAAGCCGACTACAAGTGCACAGTTCTGACGACGTAAATAAAATCCGGTGGTTTGTTTGGAGGCTGAAGAAGTGGATTAACAACAATTACAAGTTCAATAATTTGATGCTATCATATTTTGTCATTTCTTGTCTTCATTATGTTTTTAGCTTTGGAAATAATATTTTTTTGTCACCCAAGTAGCAACTAAATATTTTTACGATTAATCGACTTTTTCTATAGATATATCTTTCTACTTGATTAATAATTGATACAACAAGGTGTTTTTTTTTCGTATTTTGTGGAAAATTGCGATAACATTACAAGTAGTTAAATTGTGGGCGAACTGAAAAAAAAGTCTCGGTTTTAACATTCCTGAAACCAATGTCACCAAAAAATTGTCCCCTTTAAAGTTAGTGCCGTCAAGAAATTGTTTCTTTTGAGGTTTTCAATAATTTGTTCTTACTGAAGTCAATATCGGCAAGAAATTGAACCATCTGAAAACAATGTCATCAATAAATTGACCCTCTTGAAGTCAATGTCGTAAAATAAAATAATAAGTAGCTTGTAGGTCTAGTGGTTAAGACGCTGGCCTAGTGATCTTTGAACGGGAGTTCGTGCTTCGTTCCAGGAGACCAGTAAGTTAGTCCTATTTTCATAGCACAAACTTTTAGCTTAGTTTGAAAATAGTAAGAATATTGATGTGACACGTATTCCGTGTTCACATCGCTATTTAAAAAAATAACAATTACCAATCTTTAAATATGTTATAGTACGCAGTAACGTAGCAACAAATTGACGGGCCCCCGGGTAAGTGTGTATATCTCTCCCTCCAAGAACACAATTTACACCCGGTAATTATTACCACTATTCTTGCTTCTTAGAGTGACGTTTTTGTTTTGAAGTTTCATTTTAAGAACATAGTTTTGGGGTATTTAATACAAATTAAACGAATCAACTAGAAAGATATACAGAAAAAATCTATCTTAACATTGTAGCGACTAAATATCTTTTCGATAGATAGGTATATCTTTCTAGTTGATTAATTTAATTTGTAATAAATATTTTAATATCACCGCGTATTTATTTATATTATGTTATCAGATAAGACAATTTTTTTTAAATATTAAGTTTTTTACAGCAATACTTTCAAGTTTGTCTTTTTTTCGTATTGTTAGCAAAAATAACACAAATTCGTTCCATATCTCAATTACATGTAGAAATTATAAGTATTCGAGATACAGTATATATAATAAAATAATGTGCGGATACTACTCAAATAAATCGGAATTTAACAAAGATATCTGAACATTACTATTTGGTACTTTATCAGGAATAATTAGGTTAAACATTATGAATGTAAAATATTTTCCTTTTTAGTCTTGCTTTGTGATCTTATTCAGCGATTATGTGCCCTCTACGATCGCTATGCTACTGGTATTAGGTATCTGTATAGATGAAAGCACTAAAAATACAATTTTAAAAATAAATCAAAGAAATTCCAATTGCTGTGTACGTTAAAGGTACCAATTCATTACCTGAAGTGCATTGTGTATTTTCGTTTTAAAGAGAACGAACGTTTTATGTATTCTTGTATATTTCATTATTAATATGTATTATACATCAATTAATTACTTTACCGTTGAATATCAACCGAATTCAATTAACTTTTATTCCATTAATAATGTTACGAGTTTATGAAATGTTTCGTAAGTAAATACGTACGTAATACATTTAATGCAAAATAATTACCTTTTATGTTTCTTATTATTAGCTTGTTAGATTTTTTCCATGGCATTATATATTTTTTAAATAAAAATTAACAATGTAAAATAATAAATAATAACTTATATAATCGGCAGCAATGGAAATAAAAGGAAGTATTAACACAGTTGTTGAATAATATAATGTGATTTGTTCTCAATATTTCTAGGTTATGGTTTTGATTTTATACAATTTTGTATTGATTGCCTTAATAATGTCTATTTTTTTAATATTATAATTAAGATTTTGACCGCTCAGCAATTACCCATGCGACGAAATTGGAGAGTATCTGAAAATATAAAATAAAAATGTGAAAATACGAAAAAGGATTAACAAATAATATCACACGTCTCCACATATTTAATAATATATTTTTAAAGAATATTAACAAAGCAGTACAATACGTCAGTATTTATAGATAAATCTCATTCGTTTAAATCTATTATCTGATAAACCATATATATAATATATTCGTATGCATACTCTTATATATCATTTATTTTAAAAAATCATTTATAATATTATTCTATTAAAAATTAATAAATGGTATCGCCATTTAATCGGTTCTAATCTTTCTTTCTGATACTAAAATAGTGACTGATCTGGGAATTTCATGTTCATGATTCAAGTCCTCTAGAGTGTACAGCTTTTGAAGAGGTAACATGTCATATGTCACCTTATACATCAGCCAACACATTTTAAATTCTATTGTTCAAGAAAATGGAGCAAATGTATACAAAAATAATGTATCTATATTACATATTACAATGTGTCATTTATATTTTTATATGATAACTGAAAAATATAATTAATATTTAAGGGGTTCAAAAGCAAACCAGCCTCTTTGCAATCGATGAAAATAGCGAGTGGTTTGTTTCAAAATGATAATAAAATGTTTTTTAACTTCTCTTGAAGGTATGTTTATATGTTTTAGAAGCACTGTATCAATAGTATAACAATTTAAAAATCTCCACTATGACTAAAAAATCAGTTACAAATATATTTATCTCAATTTCACTCACTCAAAAGAGGTAGTTTTACTTTTGAACCTCTCGCAAAGGGGTTATATTAAATGAAAGTTATGAATATCTAATAAAAATTCTTCTACGGATAGAACAGATTTAATATAATTTTAAGTATATTTTTACAGGTATTTTGAGTTAAATCAAATTAATA
Source organism: Eubasilissa splendida (assembly GCA_031772225.1). NCBI lineage: Eukaryota > Metazoa > Arthropoda > Insecta > Trichoptera > Phryganeidae > Eubasilissa > Eubasilissa splendida. The sequence continues at coordinate 24,287,233 of CM062853.1, read as the reverse complement.
GAACTTTATCCTAATTTTTTAATATTATATAGGTTGAATATTATGTTCCAGGTCGATGTTGTTTTTGAAAACTAAGAAATATATTTTTTTTTAAATTTGGTTTATTTTTATCGATTACTTGGTTTATTACAATTATGGTTGTAATATTATCTAGGCCAAGTGGCTGCCACGTCTGTTTTGTTAACCATTATTTAACTTTAATTTTTTTAATTTTCATTTGTTAACCATATTTTTCATGACATTCTCGCACACTTCCGTATTATTTCAGCAATTTAATTTCGCATATTGTCATGTAGCTTCGGAGTTGTTGACTTATTAGCGTAAATATTTCCCTTAACGTACCCCCACAGAAAATAGTTGGGAGCCGTCAAATATGCGGGTAATATTAGTAATAACCTTGAAGGGTTGAATATATCAAAAAGGTAACATATAGGTTCGAAAATTTGTCGCTAAAAATATCGTCGCTGTAAAATAGTTGGATAATGCACCTTCCCCGATTTGGAAAGAGATCGAGGTTCGAATCCCGGTGGCGCAACAACAATATTTTTCGATGAAACTGTTTATATAAATATCATTCTAATTAATGTATTTAATTCATATTTTAAATATCACAGACCTATGTTGTGAATAATTACAACTTCACAATAAGAATGTGTTCTCCTAATAATAAAGTTGTATCAATGTGTCCAAAATTTAAAAAAAATGAATTGATAATTTTGGCGTCTGCTATCAGGATACTCAAAGGTATTTGAGATTCCGTAAAAATAAGGTTGATGGCTCTTTAAAATAATGGAACAATTAAATGTATTAATATACAAAAGGTAACATAGAGGTTCGAAAATTTGTCGCTAAAAATATTGTCGCTGTAGCATAGTTGGATAATGCACCTTCCCCGGTTTGGAAAAAGATCCAGGTTTGAATCCCGGTGGCGCAATAAAAATATTTTACGATAAAATTGATTTTATATGTATATCTTTCTAATTAATTCATATTTACTTTAACTTATGTTCATACATTAATTGTCAATTATTGTTCCACGTCAGTGCAAAAAATATTGTATGAAAATAAACATGTTTTCCTAAACGTAAGGTGCAAAGGTTAACGAGGATAATTAAACTCGATTGTAGTAATATGTTTCAGATATGTTATGTTACAATAATCCTGTACTCACTGAGTCCGCACTGCCTGGCGCAATCCAGCCGACTTCTGTTCGTGTAGGACTGCCTGTTGGTGCCGCAGACAGGGTTGTACTCGGGTGTGACAGGGCAACGCTGCAAGCATTCAAGGCTGGGGGCGGCTACGGTGCTGGTCGCAGGGGTCGTGCTGCAAGCGAGAGGGATTATTAAAATTCATGTGGTTAACGTGCGGTAGATCAGCATTATCGGGGTCTAGTGAGGTGGATAGGCCTACAATGCAATCGATAATACAAATAAATAAATATGGAAGTCCACTGTTTCCCTCTGTAAAGACAATAATCAAACAGTAAAATAACATATTTATAACATTTTATAAATTCTAGAATTATTAAATGATTTATTTTAAATTATAATAAAGTTTATTTTTTTATTTTTAAGGAGAACACATTCTTATTGTGAAGTTGCAATTTTTTAGAAAATACGTCTGTGTTATTTTTAATACAAATTAAATGTATCAATTAGAAAGATTGACTTGAATTGACGGGTTTTGAGCTTGTAACTCGAATTTGTCGTCAACTTACTACATATGTTGGTGTAGTGTAATCGGTTAATGTATTTCCCCGGTTAGGAAAAGATCTAGGTTCGAATCTCTGTAGCATCAAAAATATTTTTTTGATAAATTAATTTTATCTGTATATCTTTCTAATTGATACATAAAATTTGTATTATAATAAAGTTATATATTGTATAAAAAAATAATGGAATTAATAAAATAAATAAAAAGGTTGATTTTTTTAATTTCATGATTGATTCCACCGAGTGAAAATAAAAAATATTTGTTACAAATAATTATCTAAATACGCAGATAGACACTAAAATAAGTGTTAAGACTCTTTCTCTATATATTAAAACAATATTTTTCAGTAGGTATATCTAAATAATTTATGTAGTAAGTTATGTATATTGAATAAAACAACACTTAATGTTAATTTTTATTAGCACGTGTATCATATTAATACATAAGTTAAAATTAGAAAATGAATATTTGTTTAGTTAACAGATATGTTCAGAAAAACAATTCCGACTTGGTAAGCGCCATCCACGACGTATTTTAAATGTTCAATTATTACTCTTCTGTTCTCGGCGAATGTGGAAGGATAACTGAAGTTGATTTTTTTTTGTTATAATTTTTAAACTTTACAGAACATACGAAGCATGAAACTTCTCAGTTTCCGCACATTATTCAAAGTGCATATCAATTTGAAAGTAACTTGTTAACGTGCATAACGCAAAGTTTAAATTTTCATAAAAAAAATTGATGAAATACTTAATTATTATTTTTTTAAATTTTCTTACAACTGCTTAAATTTTATTTTATTATGATGACCTACATTCAAGTACAACTAGAAAAACAATTATGTAATATGCAAGATAAAAATATCTACATAATGCAATTTATTTATAGACAAAAACAATATTATTGCTTGTGATGAAACATGTAGACCATCAATATCTCCATATATTTGAGCTCACTAATTCGTTTTTGATGTTAGTAAGCTATCTTCATATAATATTATGAAAGGTATATTAAGAATCTCATACAGGAAAATTTTATATTAAAAATAACTAGTTTGATGTAAATAAGTGTGAGTTAATCGTGAGGGTTACAATTTGAACATCAAACAACAAAAACTCTCAAATCACGATCAAAATGTTAATTTTTTTTTAGGAGAACACATTCTTATTGTGAAGTTGTAAATATTCAGAACATAGATCTATGATATTTTAAATATGAATTAAATATATTAATTAGAAAGATTTCTGGATAATGCACCTTCCCCGGTTAGGAAAGAGATCCAGGTTCGAATCCCGGTGGCGCAACAACAATATTTTTCGATAAAATTGATTTTATATGTATATCTTTCTAATTAATATATTTAATTCATATTTAAAATGTTCATTTTTACTACAACTTATCTTGCACATATTTGCTTGATTTCATGTTGAATTTATGTAGTTTCTTATATCTTCTGGTATTTCATTAAATATCTTCATCGCACAATACATTATCGATTTCTAAGATTTATCCTTTTAATACCCGGGTCATTTTCAGATATTTTGTAATTTTTGTGATAGCTAATGCAGGGGTTTGCCGTGCGTGCTGTCTGGAATAATCCACGCTTAATTGAATACTATTTATTCAGCATATTCATCGTGGATCAAATACACATTTCGTATTTGATCCAGGCGCGAAAACTCTGTAAATTTAAAATAACGTGCGTTTTATAAAGTGCTAATTTCATCGGTCCGGTGGTAGTACTTAAAAAAAATAATTCATCGTGTATTCGTTGAAGTCTGAGCCATCATAGCTAAAAAATCGGAGGCAATGATTTGACCAGTCTACTGTAGAGCTGCACCGGGCCGCAGTAAACAACAGATAGGGCACAAGAAGAATAATTAAATAACGTGTTTAATGTTAAATTGTGAATACATATAATTTTAATTGGTACATTTAATTGACATTAAATTTATAATTTATTCTTAATCGTTCAATTGTCTAAGATAGTCGTCTTAATTGTACATTAATGACATACAACCGAATTTTGGAAACAAAACAATGGCACGTATAGCAGGCAATTGGGTGTGCTTCTATTGTAGTTTCCCGAGATTCAATATCAGTTTTATACTTAAAATTAAAACACTAGATTTATAGAATGAATGCTATGTTTAAAACTTTTTAGTACTGTATCTTTATAAATGACATCTGCAAAGAAGCTAGCTTCACCCATGGTCAAAAAACCGTTTTTAATGCCATTATTTTCCTATTTTATTGTTCTATAGTACACTTACAGCCAAAAATTCCCATCAATTTTAAAACATATGAAATCACGTGTTTTAAAATAATAAATAAGTACAATATACTGAAAAACCTTAGAATGATTCTTGAAAAAACCTTAAATGTTTACCTGACACAAGTGTTGACGGTACCAGATATAAAGGAAGTCCGAGGAAATCATAATGGTTGCACTACATTATCATGGAAAATCAGTTAACTCCCAATAATATTTTACAATTTTGGTAAAGAAATTCAGCTAACTCTAAATATTCCCTGTTAAGTACGAGATAAATCAAAATATCAATACAATTTCTCAATCACCCTATTTCTGCATAAACAAACTACCAAAGAGCGTTTTAGAATTATTTTAATTACAAAATTAAACAGTTTTTTGTTGCTCCTGAACATTTTAGAAAAATGGAGTTAGCTGCTTTGCAGATTAAGGTATTCATATATTTAAAACACATTAGCTGATACACTTGGCGTTGCACGGGTGTAATATTTTTACTCCTAGTACCCTTGAGAACCATGTCAAAAATAATCTCCATCATTTTTAATAAAAAAATATGAATCGAATCAAATAAAAAATCAATTTATCTAAAAAATATTTAGTTGCTTCCGGGATTCGAAGATAGGAAGAGGTCCAGGTATATATTAGTAATTGATCTCATTTAATTTTTATTAAAAATACCACACAACTATGTTTTGAAATTGCAACTTCATAATAAAAATGTGCTTTAATTTGAAAATAAGAATAAATATACACACGCAAAAAGTTTTTAAAATATGATAGTTTTTCAAAATTTTCTTTATGATATATATGAGATATATTAGTGAATTTAATTAACCGTCTCGAAAGATAAAACTTCAGAGAAAGAACATTAGTTACCTCGGCAGGTCAGGAGATATCAAGTTGCGGCCTTATCGAACGTAGTAACCCGAGCAGCGGAAGTCCAGTATAACCACGATGATAAAATAATGGAACATGGGTAATTATTATTCATTAAAATCGTCGGTTTCGTTTCCTCTGAGGTTATAATAGAAATAGGCTTTTATTTAGTTAATTGTTAACATAGTCTAATAATAAAATAGCAACAAAAATTGACGTAGATGTTTGCGATCGTGATCAAATCAATTTTTGAGGATATACTTGGCGTGTGTGCGGTTACGATTGAATGTTATTATGTTACGTGTGTGAGCCCCTAATAAATTACACCCTGCGCTCACCTGTTTTTTTGAATAATAACGCGGAGTGTGTGAGGCTAGAACAAGTTGAATAAGAAAGAAAGATTACTTACAGTTGATAGACGATTCGATGATTGTTGCACAATTATAAAAGTATTTTCAGTAAAAAATCTACAACGAGAAACATTTGCTAGTGATCTTGTCAGGAAGACGGTCGTGAGAGAAGTGGCGCACAGGGGCCGGCTTTTCGGTAAATATTATTATTGTCGGTACCGGTGTGTTTTGCGGCTGATGAGAGCCTAGTTTTATACTCAAGTATATATAGAGTGTATTCAGGGGTCGTCGGTGGTGTTGCTGATTGTAGTGGCGATAGACCTCCACAAATGTAATTTGTATTCATAATATAAAAAATATTCGAACCTTGTAGCTTGTTGTTGGTTGTTGGTTGACTCCTGACTGTTACCTCCATTTGGCAACTGATTATTTCCTCCTTGTTGGTTATTATTTCCTGGTCTGTTCCCTCCCTGTTGATTGCTTCCTGGTCTGTTCCCTCCCTGTTGATTTCCTCGCCTACGGCCAAAATTCATCCAATTTGGATTGAATCTATTTTCAAGATTAGCATCACCTTCGACATTTTCTTCACCGCCTTCATCGGGGAAAGCAATTTGTCTAGTCTTTCTTCCATCGCGAGCTTGGGTCGAAAGAGTAATTTGCAGTGCCACTAAAACTATATAAAATACAAATTAATTTCAATATTTTCAAGCAATAAATTTTAGAGTAAGCTGATATTATATTTATTATCAGTAAAATAAAAACCAATTAATCCAAATAATTAACCTTTAAAATAACAAAGCTCATTTTATATTAATAATTTACATTAAAATTTTGATGTAATTTTAAATATCTTAAAATATTTACCATTATACCTATAGGGTGTAAGAGACCCAGTCTGAACCCTTACGAGTCGAAAATGTTCACGGAGTGTGTACCTACAGATTATGTAGTATTACAGGAAATATTAATGTTCGAGATTTTTACGAAGTCATCTTGAGTCTACGTTCTTCGAAATAAATATTAGCGAAATGAAGTCATCATTATTCTCTATTTCTGCTTCAGACCTTAGGGCAAACAAAAATCAAAAATAGTCTGGCCGCTCAAAGTTCGATGACCTTTTATTTGTTGTATTCATTATATAAGTTTAAATCAATAAAATATTTCAATTGATTGAAATAATAGCATAACTAAGATATTTTAAAAATTCTTATATCTCTGACTTAGTTGCAATTAGGCAAATGTAGCTTGAACATTTTCGACTCATATTTTTAATGTGTCTATCAACCTCTAAAATATTATGCACTAGGTGGTTTTCATGTAGTAGATGGAATGTGATGATACTACAATACATTTTAAAGTTTTTTTTTACTAAGCTAAACTTTGTACTACGCATACGAGTATGTTGAGGTATTTTGTCACTATGTACTGTAGTTTAGAGAGGCTTAAAGGGAGGATAATTTAAATTATATCTGGTGATGAGAGGAATTGCACCTCTTGAAACTACCATAGTAACAAAGTAACTTACCGTGCGTATAGTCCATTGTTTAATTATGTGAAGAATTTAAAAAATCATGTTGTACCAAAAAATAACTTACATTTTAAATAATAATATAACATTTTTTTGATGCACTATTAAATTGATTGAATAAGTACATATTTTGTTATATACGTTTTTAAAAAAATAATATACGAGCACCGTTTACAACGATAAAACTAAACTTGAAAGAATGCATTATATAATATGAAGTATTTATTTATTCGCATTTTAATTAATTACTTACTTTACAAAGCAATCGCTCAACATTAATTGATTCGATATGTAAATATGTGCTAATAACCAAACAGTAACGACACCATGTACCAACTAGTTGCTTAGCATTGTGTGGGTATTATAATATTTAGAAGATGTGACATAAAAAATATCTAAAATAGATGTCATTTAGTGTTATAAAAATAATTATAATTTCGTCTATCATTGGAACAAAATTAAATAAAAATATCTTGAAGCTGAGATAGCAAGAGGTCAATAATGTACTCACAGCAGGCAGCGAAGACAACAAAACTCTTCATTTTGGTAATGCAAGGTTATCAAGTAAACGCACTACGCTGGTATAACACGGATCTGGGTAATACACGGTGTCTCTTGATCGAACGACGGACGAGCGGTGAATAACGTCTTTCAGGCTAATTTTGTTGTTTATATTCTTGTGTAAACGACAAAATTACCAGAGACGCAGCCGTACAGCACCGGCTAAACAAGATAGACAGCTAAAATATCTCTCTCATTTTTAAGTGTTTTTTTATTTATTTGCAAATTATTTGAAATTTCAATACAAATTAAATTTTAAATATAAATTAAATATATTAATTAGAAAGATATACATATTAAATCAATTTTATCGAAAAATATTATTTTTGCGCCACCGGGATTCGAACCTGGATCTCTTTCCTAACCGGGGAAGGTGCATTATCCAATATTTTTAGCGACAATTTTCGAACCTATATGTTACCTTTTTGATATTAATACATTTAATCGTTCCATCATTTGATTAGGAAAGAGGTACAGGTTCGAATCCCGGTGGCGCAACAATAATATTTTTCGATTAAATTGATTTTGTGTGTATATCTTTCTAATTAATATATTTAATTCATATTTAAAATATCACAGACCTATGTTCTGAATAATTACAACTTCACAATAAGAATGTGTTCTCCTAAACAAATTAAATTAATCGATTATAAAGATATATACAGATAAAATATTTTTTATCTGTATATCTTTATTATTAAGAGAACACATTCTTATTGTGAAGTTGTAATTATTCAGATCATAGGTCTGTGATATCTTAAATATGAATTAAATATATTAATTAGAAAGATATACATATACAATCAATTGTATATGAAAAATATTGTTGTTGCGCTACCGAGATTCGAACTTGGATCTCTTTCCTAACCGGGAAAGGTGCATTATCCAACTATGCTACAGCGACAATATTTTTAGCGAAACATTTTCGAACCTGTGTTACCTTGTTTGATATTAATACATTTAATCGTTCCATTATTTGAAAGAGCAATCTACCTTATTTTTACAAGTTCGAATCCCGGTGGCGCAACAACAATATTTTTTGATAAAATTGATTTTATATGTATATCTTTCTAATAAATATATTTAATTTATATTGTGAACGTCTTTCTAATTGCATTATCTTAATGTTTCCGTGAAACCTATTTTACAACAAGACTATTTATAATCAAACAAATTAGAAATCCTAGTGTCAGCCAACATAACTAATTAAAGGAAACAAATACTCAATCAGAAATATTCGCAAAATAAAGTGGCGTTTGAGCAGTAACGTTCTTCGTTTAAATGATTAACAGTCTTCTGTCGCATTTGCTTGTTTGCGGGTTGCTGACTGGCGTCATGCCTTTCGCCATTAAATGTAGCTGCGGAATTAAGTGGATCTTGTGGAACCGCGCGTAAAATTGAAGTAAATACACCTTCAAATAAAAACTTTTTTTTTAATATTAGCAAAATGACTTTGTAGCAACATTTTATATAAGTAATAAGAAAAACAATTTGTTTATAAATAATAAAATCCTTTTTGCAAATTGTCAGTGCTTAAATTTTTTTTCACAGTATTTCTATTTAGTTACCTACCACATACACCTTTATAGTTTATATTTTTATCTATGCTTGCATTTTTAATTTTAGTATACATTGTTTCCCGAAAAAGATACTCTAGGTATCGAAACATGTTGATGTATCAAGTGGTTTTCAAAAAAGTGTTTTTTTATTATTTATTTAAATTACATATTTTTCTTTGTAAATATCATTGCAATGGTAATGACGATGTTGATCGACGATAGTAGGTGGAGAATAAGGGTGATATTCATTATTACAGACCACAAATGAACGGTCTTATTATATATAAAATATTAAGTTATATTTTTTCGACACGTTTGCGAAAATTTACAAGTTGGTCTATTTTAGTTAATCACCCATATATAACTTGAATATATTTACTATTGTTAAGTTTCCTTAATAAATGAATAATATTAATTAGAAGATACTCTACCTTTTGTTGAGTATCTCTATCTAACGTTGATGTACTCAACAACTTGTTTGGCTTATGGATGTGTGCTCATTAAGATAAAGCGGGAGCTAACAGTAGCTGACAGACATTGGATGGGTGACCAATCGCGTGCCTATAAGGACCGAGTATTTTTCAAAATGGTTTTAGGCACCGCCCAGATATAAAATTAATTATTAAGGAGAACACATTTTTATTGTAAAATTGTAATTATTCAGAACATAGATCTGTGATATTTTATATATATATATAAAAATAAAGAAGATGGCTTTCAAATAATGGAACGATAGATATATCAATTTGAAAAGTGTAACGTATAAGTTCGAAAATTTGTCGTCAATGTACTATGTTGGTACAGCATAATCGGTTAATGCACGTTTTCCGGATTGGAAGAGATAACGACAACAATATTTTTCGATAAAATTGATTTCATATGTATATCTTTCTAATTAATACATTTAATTTGTATTTATAAAATAATTATTGAGTTTCAATATAGTTCTTTGTTATGTTTAGTGGACAGTGTTTAAAGATGACAAAACGTTATTAATAGATTATCAAATTTAATTTTACTGAACAGTCGAACAGACACTACAAATCTATTGTATTTGAATTTCAGTACTGAAACAATGGTTGATAATTAATGGCTTTAATGTGTTAAGCATCTATATCTGAATATTCGTATTAAAAGCATGCAAGACCCTATAAATCTGATTTAACCGAAGGAGTGGTTGCCTACTGATATTCACCTCTGTTTCCATGTACCAATTCATGCAAACATAATGTTTTTAAAGAACACATTATTATTATTGTGAAGTTACAGTTTTTTATTACATAGTTCTGTGGTGTTTTAATACAAATAAAATTAATAAACTACAAAGATATACAGTATATATATAATATATAGTACCAATTTAAATATCACGGTAGTTGATTAATTTAATTTGTATTAAATATGATAAACTAATCTTCATACTACACACATGTTAAGTTATATTTTTTTCACTACTACAGTTTTGAAGGCTGTATTCTTTATTCATTTTGTCGTCGGTCGATTGCTTGGTTGTCAATTATAGAACAGTCAGGTAGTCTGAGATATTTTTCTGTGAGGTTCTGTAACAAAGTAGAGTTATTAATCCTACTCCCAATCTTCAACCCAGAGGACCAGGGCTTTTAATATAAGTGTATTATTCCAGCAGGAACCAACTCCACCGTAGCTTACCGACAATGTTAGCCCCCTCTAAAATCATAATTGAATATGATTTATTTTAAAAACATAAAACGATAAATGATTCGAGTTATGCATGTAAATGTACTCGTAAAAATAAGAGACTAAATAATATGGCATATGTAATAATAAAAATGAGGAATATAGCTTAATGCGTATATTTAATAATGAACGTGATAAATATGGCATAATGCCTATATGTAATAATGATAATTTGGAATACGGTTTAATTAATACCCACATTCAATAATGAGAATGAAGAATATATCGTAACGTTTATATGTAATAATGAGAACGAGGAATATGACATAGTGCCTGCATGCAATAATAAGAATGAGAAATATGACATAATGTTACGATAATCGCCTAATGATTTAGCGGTCGGATGTTCGAGCCTCGTTCCAGGAGGCTATTAAGTTAGTCCTAATTTCATAGCACAAGCGTTTAGCTTAGTTTGAAAAAAGTATGAATATTGATGTAACACGTATTCTGTGTGTGCATCTTTATTTTTTTTTTAATTAAATAAAAAATAAAATAATAATGAGAATGAGGAATATGGCATAATTCCTAAATGTAATAAATATAAATGTAAAAAAACACTATCCAAGTATACAACTTTTCACAGATTTTAAAGTACCAATAAAATAGTTGACATACAAAAAAGATTCAATAATTCAAATTTTCAAAATTAAAAATCAATTAAATCTTAGAAGCTAATTCTGATCTACAAGATATGGAGATCAAATTAATATCCCAAAACTAAAATATACCGCAACTCAAAATCACTATATTTTTCAAGGCATCAAATTTTTTAACAACCTCCCCATCACAATTAGAACAATTATGGACTATCATTAACTCTCATAGAGAAGAGAATAAACAAATGTTAAACTATATATATATATATCCACTGATTATTCAAAATTGTATTATATTTTCGAATATAAAATAAATATATATATGGCATAGTTGCTATGTGAAATAATGAGAATGAGGTATATGACATAATAGTCCAAATTCTCTCAGTTTGTCATTACGACCTAAAATTAATTAATAAATAGCTCATAATTAACAACGGCGTTATTATCAATTTTTTTATTAATTTCAGGTATTGTGTAAAAATATTGGGTTTTATTAACCAAAATATTTTTGAATACTAATTAAACTAATCGAGTAGAAATACACACACAAAAAAATCTATCTATCGAATAAATATTTGGTTGCTACTGGGATTCAATTTGTATTAAAATACCATAGAACTGTTTTCTGAAATTGCTTGAAAAACTTTACAACAAAAAAAAAAATGTCATTAAAAATTATATTTTCATTTTAGTTGTATGACATCTTTGTGTTCCTTGAAATGAAACTAATTTTATATTACTTTGGTTTCTTCATTATTCGACTTCCTCATAGTTTAATATTGATTTGTCTCCATATTTTGGTATCACGACTGTATTGCGTGATTTTCCTAGTATTTACAAGAACTATAGTATGTACTATACTTCTCCACTTTTGCCGTGATGTTTTTAAAAGTTATTCGATATCTCTGAAGCTCTCCATTTCGATAAATCTAAGAGAAATTCATTATTAATAATAAATAAATAACTTTATTAATGAAGGAATTGATTTTTTTTATATTAAGATACTCATATTATTCTACTTATAGTTTTTTTATTGAGTGAACACATATACTCGTATATATTTTTGTAGCATAAATTTACATACAAAAAAATAATTGTAATTGCTTTACTAGACGTAGTCTGTTCTAAAGCAATTACCTGCACATTTTTTAAATATTTTAAATAAGTATAATGTTAAGTACGTTATGAAAAGTTATGTGAAAAAAGTATAATCAGAAGTTATAAAAATATATTGAAAAAAAAGTTATAAAAATATTATTGTCAGTAATATATAATAGTGGGTGACAAAAATATGTGGGTAGTTAGGTTAGCACAAATAACAAATCAGTTTAATTTTACTTTCTACCCACATCAGAAACCACTTTGTTATTTTTGGTTTGAATTAATTAATCACTTTAGACCCTTTAAGGTCTAGTGGCAATTTGTTAAATATTCTCGGAGCACAAAATAAAAAAGTTCATTGAGCGAATTTGGTATTAAATTTTGGCACTGAATAGTATCCTAGGGCTTTGCTCCTGGTTTCCCTTTCCTGATATACTTGAGTGCTGAATTTTTAAGATAATTCGCGTTATAAAACTTTCATATAATTCTTTCACGTAATATTCCAGTGACCTTTGTGTGATAAGGATAGATAAATTTAAAAGAATACCGATATATTAGGTATATTAAAAATGTACAAAAGTACATTTTTCAACTAGAAAACAAACAAATTCATTTATATTTTCAGAAAAACAAAATTTGATTACTGTAATTTTGGTAGTAGGTATTGTAGGAAGATAATTATATGTAGGTACCTATTTTGCGCCCATCCTAGAATGAATATTAACACGTAGTAACAAGTAGTTATCGAAATCCATTGTCACCTTTTTAAGGATCGAGATTATTTTACTTATCAAGCACGTATTTTAAAAGTTCTGGAGGTATTCCGTTTATGACTGCTGCCTTATGCCTCTTCATTAGTTTAAATACCCTATGAACATCCTCGATTATAGTTTCACGATTAGGCGTTCCACATTAAGAAGATCGTCAAAATACATTTTCCATGTTCGATGAATACCTACTTTATCAGCATCAAATTCAGCAGAATTTTTTTTATAATATAAAAAAAAAATATCATGTTACGAATTGGATTTTACCACTACCTTAGGTACATCACTGACGTAATATTTATTTAATACTTGCGTTTGCGCATGCGCGTGCTTGTCGTTCGTTGGCCTTGCGCGAAGGTCACTAAGCCTCAGACATAAATAACTCTTTGCAATCAGCTCTGTTTTCAAATTTCAGCCTCATGGGTCAGATTATGTACAGATCACCAAAAGTAAATCAGTTCAAAATATAGATTTATTAACCGCAAATATTTACGTTTTAACTGACAAAGAATACATTTTGTATTTGTCAAAGATAACACTGGCCAACACACATTTTGGTGCCAGCGAATTTTTAACTGTTATTAGATAATTTTGGGGTGCAGAATCCAAAATAGCCATCAGATTTGGTCTATCAGTTCTAGTTTTTGAGATACCTATATTGGCTACTTTTAGAAAAAAAACATCTTATTTTTAACTTACGTATATTAAACTTTATTACTATTACAATTTGCTCTAACTGCTATCAAAGTAAGGTATTTATTTCACACAGTAGATAAATATACTATAATCACTTTTCAATTAAAATTTTTCTTTTATACGACTTTATAGCATTGTTCAGAATGAACATAATAGACTCCCCAATGTGTGAATGTGGTGCCGAGGAGGAAACCCTTGACCATGTCTTTTTTGCCTGTCCATTGCGGATCACAGGTTTTTTTTACAATAATCTTGTCAATGGTAATTTTCAACTCCCAGTTAACTTGTGTCATCTTCTTTCCCTCAACTAGCCACATTTAAGCTATATAATAGCAAATTTCTTGAATATCAATGGTATTAACTTGTAACTTCTCTATTATATAATATTGTTATACTGCTTTCTATGAAATAATGTTTAATCTTGTTTAATGGCACAAATCACTCTTGAAGGGTGGATTGCCTGTTTGAAAGAAGAAGAAGAAGACTTTATAGCGTGGAGTTTACCGGGACAGTCTCACTGAAGACTCCAACAGCAGTTGACCATCGTGATGTCGATCTTCCATAATTTTAATATCGTGATGGAATATTTAGCCCTGTTCCTTATTAAGATCACCTAGGTTTTCTGTAAACCGATTTAAGTGGTTATGGAGGTAGTGAACTATTATGCTCATTTTACAACCGAGAATATTAAAGTTGGAAAGCATATTTTCCACTAATTCTATGTAATTTTCTGCCGTATAATTTAAAATATTTTTTTTTATTACTTGAACAAATCAACATCAAGCGTTAGATTCAATCTCGTTTATTGATGACCTATAATACTTTAATTAACTGCCTTATCTGAGATCCATCAAATATGGTTTTTCAGTTTTTCTGTTAATCCCAGGAAGTTTTAGCCGAAACAAAGTCCATCTCAATTTAAAGGCATCACAAATTGCTTCACAAGTCTCAACTTGATAAACAAACGTGGAAATATGATTTTCTCTCTCGCGACCAAAGGTTTTGCTGTCCTTGGAAGAAGTTTACCATTTTTAGATCGACATAAATCACCCACTGATGTTCTTTACACTTAACTTTTTTCAGGACTAGTGATATTGTCTCATATTCCACTTTCACTTCCACTTTTCAGTTGTCCACTGTCGCAAATCTTTAATGCATGTTTTATACATGAAATGTAAAGCCCAAGATTTATCCTGTTCTTTCAAGTAGATAGGCCAGATTAGCTCTTTTCACAGTCAGAAATAGGTTTTCTACTTTTTTCCAAAGTGTATTCGTCAGATATATAACAAAAATCATCTGGATGATTCACACAGCTACGTATGGTTGTGCAAGCCATGGCTTTAATTCAATGTTTTATTACTAAATAACGTTGAAACTTTACATATTTTCACCAATGAAAACTCAACAGTAAACTGAACCAGGTAAGGTAGAGATAATATGAGGGAGTTATTAATTAGTTAATCATAGGTACCAAGTAATTGAAACTGAATAATTAGATTTTAATTTTAGGAACGAAATTTCAATTTTGGCCCCTAAAGATATTATTTTTGCCTTTTATTAGAACTAAAATCTTAAATATGAATTAAATATATTAATTATAAAGATACACATATAAAATCAATTTTATCGAAAAATATTGTTGTTGCGCCACCGGGATTCGAACCTGGATCTCTTCCCTAAGCGGGGGAGGTGCTTTATCCAACTAAGCTACAACGGCATTATTTTTAGCGACAATTTTTCGACCTTATATGTTACCTTTTTTTTTTTTTGAAATCAATATATTTAATCGTTCCATCATTTGATAGAGCCATCTACCTTATTTTTACAGAATCTCAAATACCTTTAAGTAAATCTGATAGTAGACGCCAGAATTATCAATTCATTTTTATTAAATTTTGGACACATTGATACAACTTTATTATTTTTTTAGGAGATCACATTCTTATTGTGAAGTTATAATTATTCAGAACATAGGTCTGTGATATTTTAAATATGAATTAAATATATTAATTATAAAGATACACATATAAAATCAATTTTATCGAAAAATATTGTTGTTGCGCCACCGGGATTTGAATCAATTAACCTCTATCTCAAAAACTAAAACTGACACAAAAAAGCCAGGTATTTTTGGAATTAGCACATTACATATATCCAAAATCAGTTCTTACTTTTCCGGCACCAAAAAAAAAATGTTGTTGCTCAGTAATAAAAGATTTTTTTATTGAAAATAAACAACGTTCGCGGGCCACCAGTTGACCAGCGCTATTCTAGAATATAAATCACTCTATTGAGAGTAGAGATAGAGATACTGAGAGTCTTATGCGATTTTTACTTGTTTCGATAGTTCTTACTTTTAAGGCTTTTAAAATTAATTATTTTTTCTTATTATATTCACCTTATTATCTGGGGTCGACTACTCTAAACATACTGATCCACTTTTTTCTGTCCCGGGCTGGATTCTTAGTCACTTTCTTTCCGGAGTCTTTCCATTGCTCGTGGTCTTTCTGGTCTTTTCCAATTAACTACATTTTTCGCTCTATAATTTATTTACACAACATGTGCATTGTAAATGATTTGATGCGCAGAACCATGAGTAATGTTCAAAGAAGACGCTACCTCACCGATGGTAACTCGCCTATTTGCTAGAACCATCTCTCGAGTTGTCCAAAATTTAATAAAAATGAATTGATAATTCTGGCGTCTGCTATCAGATTACTCAAAGGAAGTTGAGATTCTGTAAAAATAAGGTAGATGGTTCTTTCAAATAATGGAATTATGGATTAAATGTATTAATATCAAAAAGGTTAGATATAGGTTCGAAAATTTGTCGCTAAAAATATTATCGTTGTAGCATAGTTGGATAATGCACCTTCTCCGGTTAGGAAAGAGATCCAGGTTCGAATCCCGGTGGCGCAACAACAATGTTTTTCGATAGAATTGATTTTATGTGTATATATATCTAATTAATATATTTAAAATATCACAGACCTATGTTCTGAATAATTACAACTTCACTATGAGAATGTGTTCTAAAAATATTGATGTTCTATTTATTCCATGTAGGTATGAATATCTATTTGTATTTTTTTTAAATAAAAAAAGTAGATACCTAATATGTAATACTTCGAAATGAACACCTTAATGTTTTTTTTATTTCTTTTATATCTCTAGTTTAGTAGTAGTAGGTAAACCAGTTTTATTTCCGGTGTAGAGTTCATGTATATAATTAGAATATCGTACGGCTTACCTAATTGTAATTTAATTACGTAATAAATTCCACCCATAATTCTAATTTAGAATTTAGAAATTTTGGTACATAATACAAAACAATGTTTCAATCAATTAAATCAGACCAGTTGTAATACCGACCCACGCGAATAATTCAGGATACTACATTAGATGGTTACCCCATATATCTAGGTAGTATATTATTGGATCGATAAATTCGTAGTGTTTTTGTTTTGAAATAACTTTTTGACTTAATATGCCTTACTTACTTATCAACCTACCGTTTCACCAAGGGGGTAGGCAGAGAGGCTAGAACGCTACACTATTTTGTCCTGATACAAAATTCTCGCCTCATCCACATTCAAACATCTTCTCATACAGGCTCGCCGATTATTGAGGCTTCTGACATGACCATTTTCCAGTATCTGGCTAATTACGGAATAGATAATTCTTTTCGATTGATCCGTTTTGTATGGAATCGTTTCTTATGCTGTTTTTTTTAACAGAATAACATTAGAAAGGCTTACAACTGCATGCAAATCATTGAAGTGTCTACTTCCTCTTTTACTAATTCGCGAATTTTACTATCTTATTGTTTTTAACGTGTTGATTTCATGATCGTTCTATGCGTTCGAGGTGCATTTAGTGCATGAATTTGTTTTTGATTTGGGAAAAAGAAAAATCAATTGGCAGAAATATTTCCTACGTAATAAAATAATTATTAAATAAAATTATTTAATAAAAATAATTATTTCATTTAGTTATATCATGAAGGATTTTCAAACGATAAAAGGATCATGTTCAGTCATAAAAAAAGTATTCTTAAAAACATCCATATATTTTTTATATTGATTTTTATATAGTTAGAAGGCATTATTTTACATTTAAAAACACTAAGGTCGTATAAACGACTGATTCATTTTGTCTAAAGACGTTGGTTAAACGAAAGTTTATAATCCTATATAAAAGATATATTGTAGTACATATATTATATATGATTGTATAATATTATTAGTAACAATATAACCTAAATCTATACCTACTGCACGCCACTGGTTGTTACCTCATGCGTCGGAGACAAGAGGCCTCAGTCCTTATCCCTCCCCCCTTTAACAATCGAATAAGAGGCTATAATTAAAATAATTAATACAAACAAAGGGGCTGGTCCCCCACGCTGTCAGTTATTTAAAAATATCAGAATAGCGATGTGTACCTGAAAATATTAATAAACCAATTATCATTCCCGAAGGAAATCATTAACTGCCTACGCAACGAGTATTTTTCTTGTTATATAATTTGCTTTTGACATAGGACGTACTGTTTGTTTGTAGACAAACAATTTTTCAAACCGCCCCCATTTCAAAATTCACACGCTACAATAAATGTGGCCTTAATACTTTTTCTTCAGCCTACGTCCATTCACCTTTGGATAAAAGCCCCTCTTCACGACTACCTTTCTGTCCTCTGTCCTCCGGCTTCCAATATGGAGTCTCTGCTCAAAAATTAATTTTTATTCTCTGTCCTAGCATCCAGCTGTTTCTTGCAATTATTCTTATTTCACCGGTCGTTGAGGGACATTATTTTGACTTTCGGAGCCTCTACTCTGGTATCTTTTCACTCCAATCATTGCCATATCAACTTTGTTATTGGGAAAACTTCATTTTCTGCTTTGGTCCAACTGCGAATTAATAATTATTCTATATTTAAGAAAACTTTATTTCGATATTTTGTAATGTTTTGAATCTAAGCATATTTTATAGTTTCCCTGCTGTTTTCCAACTCAGGCATACTCGGCATCGATTTATTTTCTAAAATTTTTGGAATAATAGTTAACATGATAATTATTATATAATTATGGGTATTGAAATGGTGATTAGTTCTACGATTTTTAATTTACTTGTAATTTATATCTGTTGATGATAGTTATAGTTTCAATAAAAATAAATAATTGTGTCTGTAGAACAACGTTTGATTAATATAAAAAATATATAAATTAACATTCCAGTCTAGATCCGCTAGTCAAGATCCAATTTGCGAAGGCATGTATACCTTCATGAGGTTGTAACACACATACATACACCATATCATAGTGAAGATCAGTATCTAGATGGCACAACGCAAAGGTAGGTACTACTTCTCCCATTTCACTTGATCTCCAATTGTTATGAAACATAAAAATAATATGAAAATAAATTTAAAAAACGCCAAAATTTCTTAATATAGAAATAAGTAAGCTGAAACATGAATTCAATTAAAAACCAAAATACCTTATTATATTTCTCGTCAAAAAGTGTGCTAGAAAATATTGAACAAAATTTTATATTTTTTTAATTAAACCTTTAACGTTTTAACACAATAAAATTAAATTTATTGAGCATAACTTCAATATGCTTGTTGTAATATTACGGTGGGTGATGATATTTAATATAAATTTTTGTCATACATAATAAATTTTATTTCATTAACATTAATTAATAATTGATATTCTTATTTAACTAATATTTTTAATTTGTTATAATCATGTTAATGAAATTAAATTATTCTTAAACTGCCTAATCATAAACTTCATATATTGGCATACACCATTATTTGTAATGTAGAAACTTATATGTCTGCATTTATACGAGAAAACATTTATACAACTGAAAATTTATACGGCTAGCATTCGGCGATACTATACTATATAATTTATAACTGAGGTATACATGATGTATATTATACACATCATTGATACAATATATAAACGTCATATAATTATACATCGGGTACAAATTAGTTTAACATGTAATATGGTGGAAATATGAGGAAGAAAGGAAGGCACTTACTTTTTGTCTGCCGTATGCTGGTTCATTGATAGAATCCTCTCTACCACTAGTAAAAGCGTTGCGGGGTGTCTACAATGTTAACACTCGCGAAAAGGATTATAATATATAAGCGGGATTAAAGTAAAATTAATTATAAGCGTTGGCGGAGTAAAGCGGATGAAGAGACGGTAATTATCCGTACAAAAGTTCTAATCGTACAAAATTTGATAAACCGCGAATATAATGTATGCATGCGGCAACAAGTCAAACGCCAAAAAACTTTATAGAATTTAATTCTAATTAAACGGCGCTAACACAATATAATATGCTAAGGGTGGAATTCTGTAATAAAATGTCAATCCACTAATGTTTAAATGATAAAATGATTTAGAATTATTTTATTCCCTGGTAAAGTCTTCCCTATTTAGTATTGTACGCTACTGTAATCCTACTATAATCTGAAAAAATAAATACGGGTATAAAGCAACAAGTACCATATCTGAGTTTAGAGTTTTACCCCTTTGTTTTCAATATGATGAGAATACGCCCATTCAAAACATAAAATTCTAAAAGTCTCAAAAATAGAAGTAAATACTTATGCCTATACTAGAATTTGGTAAATGCAAATCAGTGTATAGGTATAAATATAAAATAAATGGTTAGGAACTTTGAAAATTTTTTTTATGAATAAACAATAAATTTCTTAGAACTAACTAACTAACTTACGATCACGCCGTTTCCCCGCAGGGGTAGGTTAGAGCACCACAGTCTTCTGTCTTGACACACAGTTCTCGCTTCATCCACATTCATACATCTTCTCATACAAGCTCGCCGATTATTGTGGCTTCTAACAAGAACATCCTACAATATCTGGTTTACCTGGTCATGTCAAGTCTTCCGCAGACGTCCTCTATTTTTGGTGCCATTAACACTTGCGTCATATATCTTCCTTACCATTTGACCATTTTTTAAAACATATTGTTAAATAAACAAACTTAAATTAAATATGTTAATTGTACCAATTCATTTGAAACATAGATTAAGAGTTCTTTTAAGAAAATATTTAGATTATATATACTAGAATAATGAGAAACAACGAAACATAAATTAAGAGAAATCCATGAGAGAAACCCATAATCATTTAAAAATCTTAATATTCCCTCTTATTTATATAATCAACAACAATTTTAGTTTTTAAGTTATTTAACATTAATTTCCTAAATTAGCGTGCAATTTTTACAATTATTTGATTATGCCGATTTATTTTTTCGACAATCACATATAATATCATTAGGAGAACACATTCTTATTGTGAAGTTGTAATTATTCAGAACATAGGTCTGTGATATTTTAAATATTAATTAGAAAGATATACATATAAAATATATTTTATCGAAAAATATTGTTGTTGCGCCACCGGGATTGATTTTATATGTATATCTTTCTAATTAATATATTTAATTCATATTTAAAATATCACGAATCTATGATCTGAATACTTACAACTTCACAATAAGAATGTGTTCTCTGTTAGAATGCGAAATTACCCAAGATAATATTTTGTTCAAGGATACAAAAGCACTTAGTCGAAGTAAGGGACGGAGGCTAATAAAACCAATTATTGTTAGACGCAGGTGGACAGACACAGCGTGGGTACAGCAATAAGAAATGTGGCGTACGTGACTAAAGTCACGTTGGCAAATGCACCATAAGGGATGCATCACCTCAGGCGGGCCAGTCTGGACAGAATCTTGACCGGGAGAACAGGCTCCACAAAGACGATATTTTATTTTCAATTAGAAAACAGAATCAATATCGTCTTTAAAAATATCAAGCAAGCGCTTTAAAGATTGTAATTCCGAGAAAAATTTAAACTGTGCGCCTCGAGTTTAAGCTTAGACTGTGATGTACTCTGCGTTTAATCTTAAATTTGAAAGTATCGAAAAGGGTCCCGCTGGATCTAGAAAAAGTTGATCAATATAATTTGGTGTAGCGAGAACAGACTGTCGCTATTGCATAAGAACATCGTGTCCAGAATCCCGGTTTGCCTGGATAATTGGGCATCATCTTGTGGTCAATCAACTACAAGCCTGAACTCCGTCACCCTACGCTGGCACTACAAGGAGCTGACCACACTTCGCGTCCAGGATCCAGGACCATCCTAAGAGGCAATCCCTTACATGAGGAACCTGAATAATCTACATCAAACAAGCGTCAACATAGACAATTTGGCAGAGAACTGAATGCTGGCATGATGAACACAAATATTTAATATTAATTTAATTGTAATTATTTTTGAATAGCCTTATCAATAAGTATTAAAGTAAAATGCTCATTTTCCACTTTTAACACATGGAAGTATCATAAAATATAGATAATAAACTTTCTTATAAGAAAAATATTATTTTATTTCATAACCCTTTGACTTGTCAATATTTAAAATAGAACCAGTTAAGCTAGCTGAACATGAAGCCGAGGCAGAAAGAAAAAATAACCTAACACCTCCTAATAATAAAATTGTATCAATGTGTCCAAAATTTAATAAAAATGAATTGATAATTCTAGCGTTTGCTATCAAATTACTCAAAGGTATTTGAGATTCCGTAAAAATATAGCAGATAGCTCTTTCTAATAATGGAACGATTAAATGTATTCGTATCAAAAAGGTAACATATAGGTTCGAAAATTTGTCTGCTCTCGGATTACTCAAAGGTATTTGAGATTCCGTAAAAATACAGTAGATACCTCTTTCTAATAATGGAACGATCAAATGTATTCATATCAAAAAGGTAACATATAGGTTCGAAAATTTGTCGCTATAAATATCGTCGCTGTAGCATAGTTGGATAATACAACTTCCCCGGCTTGGAAAGAGATCCAGGTTCAAATCCTGGTGGCGCAACAATAATTTTTTTTAATAAAATTGATTTTATATCTATATCTTTCTAATTAATATATTTAATTCATATTTAACATGAATGCGTAGAAACAGTCACTTAAATGCTATAAAGATAAAATTGATATAAGATATATTTGAATTCTCTGAATAATTTGAATAAATTATCAACTATATTATTGATTATTCTTTCTTCATAAATGTATGATTAAAAATGGCACTATCATATGTTTTTGTAAAATTAAATATATAATTATTATTATTATTTGATAATAAATAAAAATATGAATTTTATCCACAATGTTAATATTGCTAATTTTAAAAGTATAATTAATTCACCTAATAAACATTGTCACTCAAATTTATTAACTAAAATAACATGATTATCTTATTTTTTACTAAATGATACAAATAGCTTGATTTATAATTAGTAGAATACTGTCCACGCATGTACGTTTAAATGTTTTCAGTTATAATAATAGTTTTAAAATAAACATGTAATTTGTAAAATATCTTAAATAAAATACTCTTATTTATTCCCCACTCGCTAGGGGTTGCTCTCTCTCTGACAAACTTCGCTTCGATCTCAAAAGCCAGACTTCGTCACGTTAAATGTTTTCACTACCCGAAGCGCCAGTTGCCGCTAGGCCAGCGTGACGGCCGGTCTCTGTTAACGGGGAGCTTCCTACGAGCATTTTCGCCACTGTAAAGTTTTCCGAAATTTTGAAAAAAAAACATTTATTAACGTATGAATGTTTAAAATATTTTTACATGGCATGATAATTTTATAAACTTGTGAAAAATTTACGGGACGTTTAGATAATATTAACAGGCATTAATTTAGTAATATTATATATTTATTTAAATTCAATACTATTGACATGTTTTTAAATTTAAAATAATGTAATTAAGATACCAAACAGATATGCCTTGGGTTATTATTTTATAATAAGTTTTTCTGAACGTAAATATAATTGTAGATACAAAACTATTATTAGATAAATTAATAAAAATAAAAATAATTAATATAATTTGATTGCTAATTCAAGTTTCGCGTTTAAAAATAAATTCAGTAACACAATCCGTCAATCTTAGTTTTTTTTTTAAATACAGTTTTTGTTTTAAATAAAATTTTGCAAGCGAGTATATAAACACAACCATCTATTAAACAAAGCTGAGTAACTATAACTAAGAATTGAGTTAATTTTTTTTTTGGAAAAACTTTTCCTGTAATCTTAAAGTGATTGAAGAGTGTATTCAAAGTATAGCTATCTTTTTACTTCTATCAAACAAAAATTTAATACATTAAATTTTAAACATTATTTATTGACAACTATGCTACAAAATAGATAACGTAAAATAATATTTATCTTGTAGTAAAAATAATATGAAAACATCGAAGAAAATTGAGATAAATCTAGTAAATTACATAAATTAGTAATTCGGTTATTCCGTCTTACGTAAGCAATTTCGTGATGCCTGAAATTCTCGAAGTGTTAATTTATTACCAGAAATTATCATATTAATAATTTAATTAATAAATTCATAGGCTACATGATATTTATTATATGGCGTAAGTAGAATATATGAAAAAATTAAGCTAAAATATTGTCACATTCAACAGAATCGTGATAAATTCAGTGAATAATTTTATTAGTGATTAGTGGTTTTAATTATATTTATGATAATAGGTAAGTATATATATAAATAACTTAATATCAATATAATAAATTGATGATAAATAATAAAAAAATACCATACCAAATATGACATTTGATGAAGTGAAGTGATATCAAAATTGGTAATACCTGACAAACGTTATTTAGAAAATGAACGAATATGGAAACAGCGAAATATTTGTATTAGAATTTTAATGTGGAATTGTTTCTTTCTATCTACGATACCTTTATAAAATACTCCGTATTTGTATATAAGAAAACGAAAGTCAATAGACTTTGTGAACTAGTGAAGACTTACACATTGCTGTAAACATTTTTGTAAATAAAATATTTAAGAAGTCTTACTCACTTACTTACCATCACGCCGTTTCTCCGCGGGGGTAGGCAGAGAGGATAGAGCGCCACACTCTTCTGTCCGGACACACAATTCTCGCTTCATCCACATTCATACATATTCTCGTACAAGCTGGCTGATTGTTGAGGCTTCTAACAGAACCATCCTCCGTTATCTGGTTTTACCCTTTTGTTTTCAATATGATGATACGCGCATTCAAAACATAAATTTCTAAAAGTCTCAAAAATAGAAGTAAATACTTATGCCTATACTAGAATTTGGTAAATGCAAATCAGAGTATAGGTATAAATATAAAATAAATGGGTAGGAACTTTGAAAAAAGTATTTTATAAATAAAAAAATAAATTTCTTAGAACTAACTAACTAACTAACTTACGATCACGCCGTTTCCCCGCAGGGGTAGGTTAGAGCGCCTCAGCCTTCTGTCTTGATACACAGTTCTCGCTTCATCCACATTCATACATCTTCTCATACAAGCTCGCCGATTATTGTGACTTCTAACAAGAACATCCTACAGTATCTGGTTTACCTGGTCATACCAAGTTTTCCACGGACGTCCTCTATTTCTGGTGCCATCGACATATATCTTTCTTACCATTCTCTCCTCATTCATCCGTTCCATGTGACCAAACCATCTAAGTGATCCTTTCTTAATCTTACTCACCATACTAACATCAGCTTTACATTCTTTCCTTATTTCTTTACTCTGTCATAAATAGATTTGCCACATATACGCTAATATATTAAATTCACGTGCCCGCTTAGATAATAAATCTCATTCAGAAAGTGAGCGTTTCCATAAAATTCCCCCCCCCCCTCTTAATTAGAAGAAATACGCAAGATTTATTCTGCCACTATAAAATTTTTAATAACTTAGTTGACTCGCCTTATTTATTAGAACAAATAACATTAAACCATCCCACATACCCAACACCATCAAATAATTTATTTTACCTCTGTTTTGATAGAACTAATTACATAAAAAAATGCTTTGTGATCAGCTCAACGTCAAAATATAATATCATAAATTCTCCTAATAACTTGGACATTTTCAATGATAAATCGCTTCCCTTTAAAATTAAACTACGCCAACTTTTCAATAACTATTAACATACATTTTATGTTTTGCGTCCAATTTCATTCCCCTCCTTGTCCTTTCAGTTCATGGTCATGTTCAGTTTAAAAGTACTCTTTGGTTCTTTTTTCATACTATTTTTTAGTTTATTATGTACTATTTATTTGATTCCGAAGAAATTTCACTGGTGTTATTTTTATATATTATGTTATTATCAGTTATTATTGTTACACTGTTTCTCTAAAAATTCCATATTTATAATTAATTACATTAATATGAACTTATGTTTAAAATAATGGAATAGAAAAATATAAGAAGGTATTAATGTTTGATTTACGTTATTATTGTAGAACTAGATAACTTATTTAAAACATTTATTTAATGAGCAGGAATAAATATTAATTATTAATTACGATGAAAAAATATAATAATGTAATATTATTTAATATTTTTCAAACACATTTTATTCATTTTAAAACATTTACATGAATGTAGAATTTCTGTAGGAATTATTACTAATTTATACCAAAAATTTCAAATACACAGATGTTTTCATATCACGTAATATCTTCAAAATGGCATTGTCGAGAACAAGTGTATGACAAACACTTAAAGTTCATCTCGGTTCACTTCGGGAATCGCTGTTGGGTTCAAGTTCATATCAAAGATCTTGGAGTTTCTGGAATCTCACTTAAGCCCCATTACATATTTATTCTGGTAATTCCGAAGTTGACGGTTAAACTCGCTCAACGCGGAATTCGAATCAATGTACTCAGATTTAACAGAAATATTTTATAGATTATCTACTCTAATTTTATTTCTTGATTTAATTTAAATTATAACTATGATAAAATATGTTAATTAACATTTCTGATATATGTATGTTTATACTAAATTAATGATTCAAATATGCTACGATTACGTAAATATCATATATAAGTTCGAGTTTCTGTCTGAAGTCTCAAGGCATAAATATTTGGTAAAATAATCTTATGTTTGAGATGACGCTTAAATCTATATTTTTAGTTATACGAATTTCTTTGTTAATTACTATATGTCCACTTTTTTGTAATTAAAACAAGCGTTTTTTTATAATGTAATAAACCTCATTAAATAACTAAAACAGTGCTCTTCAAATGGTGTGTCCCAGCACACAGGCAGATATGCGACAAGCTGGACGCAACTAAGTGATTATAAATTGGTTCATGAAGATGAGCTGCCAAGCAATGATCTAAACTAATCAATGCGCTTAATACATGTGTAGCTGTGATATTAGTTTAGCCTTGTATTGGCGAATTAATTTAGTTAATATTCTTATTCTACCGCCAAATTGCCGCGAACTGCGATGTTAACTGAAGATGCGCGCGTCGCTGAATGATGGTTTGTAAACTTTG
Source organism: Eubasilissa splendida (assembly GCA_031772225.1). NCBI lineage: Eukaryota > Metazoa > Arthropoda > Insecta > Trichoptera > Phryganeidae > Eubasilissa > Eubasilissa splendida. The sequence continues at coordinate 24,260,061 of CM062853.1, read as the reverse complement.
TTTAACAAACTATGTTCGCACTTTGTTTATAGAAAAAATAATGTTAAATTATTATATGTCGCTGCTTGGTGTTCCACTGAACTAAAGTGATATCATATAATTTACTATTTAATCTTGTAATTTACCGTATAACTTTACCATTCATTGGCACTCGGTAATTCCAGTCTTTTGTGAATCGCATGTGACAGTATGTGGACTGGGCCATGATAACATCTTTGTATTCATCTGTCATTAGGTCATCACCTAGAATGGATTGCACAAAGAATATAATTTAAAACAAATTATCTAACTTACCGTCACGCCGTTTCTCCGCAGGGGTAGGCAAAGGATTGAACGCCACAGTCTTCTGTCGTGACACAAAGTTCTCGCCTCATCCACATTCATACATCTTCTCATACGCCGATTATTTAGGCTTCTAACAGGACCATCCTTCAGTATCTAGTTTACCTGGTCGTGCCAAGTCTTTCGCCATTTCTGGTCATATATTTCTGACCAAACCACCTTAGTGATCCTTTCTTAATTTTACTCACTATACTAAGATCAGCTTTACATCCTTTCCTTATTTATTCATTCTTTACTTTGTCATAAATGGATCTGCATCTCATTTCCACTGCATTCAGTTTACTTTCGTTCCTCTTCTGCTAACTCCAGGCTTTATTTCGATGCATTAGTGTCGGTACCAAGACTCTATTATGTACCTCTAGTTTTTAATATTACAAGTAATACAAATGCAACGAATCAATTAGAAATATATAGAGAAAAAATCAAATCATCTATATCTACAAATATTTGTTTTCTACCGGGATATTATTATCAGTATCTCGGTAGCAACCAAATATTTTTTAGAATTATAGATTTTTTCTATGTACCTTTCTAATTGGTTAATTTATTTTGTATTAAAAATATCACAGAATCATGTGGGTATGTTGATAAAATGTGTACACAATAAAAATGTGTTTTCATTAAATATAAATTTATTTCTATCATTCAAGATTAGTCTTTATTATTCCCTTATATGGTACCAAGTGGAGCAATTTTAAACGGTGACTGTCGAAAGAATGGTTGGTTTCAATAATATGGTTAGCGAATTCTGAAAAATTAGTATTTTTCAGACAGCATCGATGTTGTTTAATTTGCGTATTTAAATTTCTCGCGGTTTGGCTTGGCTAATATATTTTTCGTTACAATCCCCGCAAGTAATATGATAAATCCCACTTTTACGTACTAAAACATTAGTTGAAATATTTATTTTT
>CM062853.1:24237700-24258708 GCA_031772225.1 Eubasilissa splendida | reverse complement strand
CCCGATTCGAATTAAATTAATATTTATCATTAAATAAAAAGTCAAGAAATTTAAAAAATTCGAATAAGACGTCTAACGAATGATTTTTAAAATCAGTATATTAATTTTGAAATTCGCGAGTGCTACAAATATGATTGTCTACAGAGTATGGTGTATCAAAAGAATAGCTAAAGTAGTGATGGTCTACCCTCATAGTTCAAACCGTTCATTGTAGGCTTGGCTTTACAGAGAAATAGAATCAGACAGTGATGTTGTATAAGCAAAATGTACTAATGGTTTGGTCACCGCGATTCTAAACACACAAACTTACATAGTCGATATCTGCGAAAGATGCAGTTGCCTATATAAAGTAATGTGAAGAAGTGGTGTGCCGAACGGAACGAGCCAGTGGAACGCCCGGCCGATCAATCGCTGATATAATCGGTTTCCGTGACCATTACTTTTGCTATGTAGTGTATGCTTCGCGGCCAATGTTGATCGCTGCGAAACCATGGCTGGCTTTTCCGTAAATCTTATTTTTTATTGTTGAAAGTACCTATAATTTGTTATTAAAAAATATCTAGCATAGTACAAATTAAATTAACCAATTAACAATATACAATAATTCCGGATCTCGCAGCCCTAGTGAATACAATGATTCAGTTTTTACTTAAACGTACCTATATATTACCTACTGATAAAATATAATTTTACAACATTATACAATAACGACTACATTCGTCTTAAGACGTTTCGTTTTTAAATCAATACACTGAAAGCATTTCTCGTAATACAGGATTATTCAAAATGATGGACTCTATATGTGGTGCCTAATTCTAAAACTCCCTAAAATGAATTTCGGATAATCTCAGTTAAATATGCAGTTTTGTAGATTTTTTATCACTTACATGCAGAACACAATACTTACTTAAATTTATTGATGTTGCATGTTTAAAATCAGTGTTAGTTCCAAAATACCCCAAAGAAGAAAGAGTATAAGTCCCCCTAAAATGAAATCAGCCAATCACAACGTAATCTGATCACGTAATCTAAATTCCAGTATGGTTACCAGAACGATATAGACAAAAAAAAATTACATTACAAAATAGTATCTTTAAAAATGCTGATGTAAAAACGTTTCCTTTCAAAATATACATTTTCATCCATAACTTAAAAACACATAAAGTCGTTTAGAGAGTTTTAGAATTAGACGCAACATATTTCAAACTGCGAACGAGTAACAAATATGAAGTAACTTACATTTGATAATACTTATTATAAAGTTAACAAATACAGTTTGTAGATGTTCAATACAAACATCTAATCGGTAGCAGAACTCGTTCCACACCCGACGAAGCGTGTATTATGTTACTGAGTTCACCGCAGCTCTGATACGGTGATTTACACAACTACGAGCAATCTAGAGGTGGGATTTAAAACTTCCGGACCTCCTCTATCAATTGCTATGTAGATCATTCACGTGCAATGTATAATTCAGGAAATATAGCGGTATGATATTGAGGTTATCATTTTGAATAACCCTGTACCCAATTGCTATGTCGTGTCACTTTTGACAATTCTAACTTAATTGTTTCCATAAAAACACGTCAGATATACTTACGTCAGAAATTCTCAATACCATACAAAATAAATGGTCTCTACATAGAAGATATACGATTCCGATAGATTTGATAGAAAGAAACGCAAACTTTTTTTTTTAGTAGAAAAAAATAACAATATATTTTATTATCACTGCTACTATGGAATCAAACATTCGTAGCGCATTCAAATACATAAATGATTGATTTTAAATAAAATGGTCCGCCCAAATAAAAGTAGGACACGTCTATCGAGCTGTCACATTGATGAGTTAGGAAAAGCGCATGGGAGTTGTTCATCAGAATTTGTATCCGCACTTTTATCAGGAACACGCAATAGTCGAAAACATAAATTTCAGACACGGCAATGCGCATGCGTCGGTACGTGTCCGATTTTCTACATTGCGAAATATTTCCACGTAATAAAGAAATATAACTTTTTCCATACTGGTACCGGAGTAAAGTATGCTTATAGTTATTTATAGTCCTGGATTCACACGCGACACTCTTCAGCGTTTCATAGTTTTTAACGTTTCTATCTAGTGCAGTATTTAAATATCTCGTACCTGGGCTACAAGAAAATTTGATGTTCCGTGTTCAAAAATGAGATTCTCGAGACAATCTTTGAGATAGAGATTAATGAGAGCGGACCCATCACATTTACAGGACTAATTTAATAAGCTTAAAGCTCCTGTTTCGGCCCTACTCTTACGCAGCCTGGTTGGCAGTTTTTTTTAATCGTTCAAAGGAGGCTGTTACACATAGTAATAGGGCAATACCACGTAGCCTCCTATACCAAATTTGATCTCATTGTTCCAGGCCTTTATTTTATTTTTTATTATAATAATATATACAACATATGAGTAACATTATACAAATAAAATCACACAAATTATAATTAAATTATAGTAACCTACAAACCATAAGGCCCGGGAGCAGGAGAGATGTTAGAAGACACTTCCTTCCGGGGAAAAAGACGGCACAAAAAGAAATACAAGTAAGGAAAGGGGGACACACTCCACGCACCGCTGTCGGCAGATTTAACCCTCAGATAAGGATTGTGAGGGTGGACTTGCCGCTTACCCAGGACCGTATATAAGCAAAAGCTTATATATGGTCATACTCATTCGCCGCCTCGTTGATATTTTTTTAATGCTTATAGACAGCTGTGCAACTTAGTCTCACAGTGTCAAGACAGAGCCGAACAGCTGCCATCTCAAAACCCTCACTGTCCCCGAACTCTTATTTATTCATGACTAAACAGATAAATACAAGGAATTATACCAGTGCAAGAAAACGTTAAGCATGTAAATGTAAAAAATAAGTCAAACAAAATAGTTAAAATCCAAAAGTTGTAAAAAACATTTTATACCTCAGATAGAGGGATTAAGCTCCCATCGGCTTTTGTAGTTCACAACAATATACACCGAATCTCAGAAATTCAAACACCGCCACTTCGCGCCTCATTTCATACGTGTTGTACGTCAAACGTCAAATATCAGTTCATTAACCGGAGATGTTTCGTTCGTCCATTGAGCGAATTTGATTCTCACCTGTAGTAGTTAAAACATAATAAATTAATATCTTCTGTTCATCTATTTTTACAGCATAAATAATTATTGGTATTTATGATTCTAGGTGACATTCGTGCGCACGTGTCGAATATCGCTGTCACGTCAAACGCCGTGCATACTGGTCATTTCGATTAATTTTATGCGGTGATCTCTGAGTTTATCCAGATTGAAATCATGTTTTTACTATTATACATATTCACGGGTTATTACTCATATAATTAAAAAAACAAATCTTTTATTTTTAGGTATATTAATTTATAAAATTGGTAAATTTGGTCTTTGATTATATAGGGTATCCAGCGAAAAAATTTCAAGATTAAATTGTAATTGCTCGTAAACCATCAGGATGAGGTAAGTGGGAGAGGTATTGTTCGACGCAATGAGTCACTGGTTGGGAGCGCACCGCGCGTTCGCGGTTGAGTAATATTTAAAGTGCGGTGATTCATTGGTTCGTGCGCGTCGCGCTTTTTGTACTCACTTTAATATTTGACGAGTAAGTGATGGACCGAGCACGTAACTTATCTGGTGTTGGGTTCAAAAGTTCAGACAAGAAGGGACAATGGTTAACCAAACTCCTCCGGAATTATCAATGTCAGCAGCGACGCCAGAACACGTGGCTCAAGTTCGACGTAAAATTATGCGCAATCCATTTAAATCGATAAGGAGCCTTTTCTGGAATAAAAAAATCAACAGTCCACATTATTTTGAAAAAAAAACTATAGTTTTACCCATACAAAATACAAATCGTGTAGTTTCTCAACGAAAATAACTATTATTTACGTGAAACCTTAGCGAAAACGATGCTGGAATGTTTTGGAACAGCACGAACGCTTGGAAACATATTGTTTACTGACGAAGCACATTTTCATATCGATGGCTATGTTAATAAACAAAATATGAGATACTGGTGCCCCGACGCCGAATGTTAGCATTGTCCAAAAATGACAGTGTGGTGTGCAATTTCTGCCCGAGGTATAATTGGCCCTTATTTTTTTAACCAACGAGAGACAGTCACTGTTGACGTGTATTGCCGAATGATCGACGAGTTTTTGGGACCGCAACTGCAGCTATTTCCCGGGTTCAACAACAGAACACAATTTTAGCAAGACGGCGCCACTCTACACACAGCTAGAGTTTCAATGGAAAAGCTGAGGGGAATTTTTCTTAATAAATTAAATAGCAAGTACAGTGACATACCCTGGGCACCTCGGTCACCGGACCTTACACTGTGTAACTTTTTATTGTGGGGAAACATTAAGTCGAGAGTTAACAGAAATAATTCTCTAACAATTCAGGCCCAACTGCCATTAACTGAAGTTACTGCCATTGAACCAACGCTTTGCTCTCGCGTGTTCGCAAATTTAAGAGACCGATTGCAAGAGTGTCTTGAGAGAAATAGACACATTTAAGCGATATTGTTTATAAAACGTAAAATATGCATTGTTGTACTCTATTTTGTATAAATAAAATAATAGAATAACATTTTATTTTATTTAATATTAAACATGAAGATTTTTCGCTGGACACATTTATAAATAGGATACTTTGGTATTGTTGGATTTCCAAAATAAGAACGTAGCAGAGTAAATTAAATACTTTTAGTTATTCTAGTATTAAGCGTGAACTAGTAAAATATTTTCAAGAATTGCTAATTTAAAAAATTAAAAAATCGTTTATTCCTTAATAATAGATTTATTATGTCGAATCCAGATTTCATTTGACATATCTTCTAAAATACATCTGTATTATTCACCCTAAGAAAAGACATCAATCTGTTATTTAAAAATAAATAACCCGACGAGACAGTAAACTCTGGAGAATAATCAACCTTTTCAACCCTTTTCTATAATAGAATGGAGATGTTTCGGTCAAGATTGCTCCCGACCCTGTAGCAAAATAAAAAATAAAAATATAACCTACCGTTGTTTTAAACTGAGTGCTTGTAAAACTCTTCGTCATTCACTCATTTTCAGTGCCGATAAATCGGTGTTTATTTTTAAAACAATATTCCTTTAAAGCTTGCATCAATATAAAAAAATTTAAAGTAACCGATACACCAGAAAGTACAAGTATTAATACCACATTCCATTTACATGCAAGCCAGTTGGCCACTACCTACCTCTCTATATATCGATACATATTTTCATGCAAAGCATTTTTCATTGTGTTTTTTGCCGGGTTTCTTCCATATACACAAAACCACTAGACTGATAAACGAAGAACATAGATATTCTAACAGAGTGGACAAATAACAATTTTATTACTTTAACCACTAAGTTTTTGTCAGTTAAATGTGCACGGAGGGTGAGTTTAGTTATTTTAGTTGTGATTATTATATATATATTATTATAATAATATCTTGTATGTCATCAGATGATAAAGGCTACATCACATATTCGGGAATAAATGTCGCCGACGTACCATGTACGAGCATGCTATTTTTTCTTTGATCGTATATACTAATTTTATATTATGTACAATTAGATTGATAGATACTAGAATATTTTTTAGATAATTTACTATTAAAAAATACAATTACAATAATCTTTTGTATCTAAATACGTAGTTAAATGCATAAATTTATTAAAAAGGTTACGAAAACGAAAATTTCATTACGAATTTTTGAAATTATTATTCAATAAATTAATATAACCAATGCAATTTCTTCATATACGGTTTATTTTGTTCGTTGTGATTCAATAAAAACATATTTTATTATTACCTATTATGTTTTTTGTTGCGAAGATAACTTATATATCCTATGTGTACTAACATTTAAATAAAACATAAAACAATCATAAAATAATAATAAGTTAAATCAAATATCCACTAATACAAAAAAAATTGAGTAGCTTGTTGGAGTAGTGGTCAAGACGTTGGCCTAGTGATCTAGTGGTCGGGGGTTCGCGCCTCGTTCCAGGACCCAGCAAGTTAGTCCTATTTTCATAGTACAAGCGTTTAGCTTAGTTTGAAAATAGTAAGAATTATTGATGTGACATGTATTCCGTGTACGCGTCTTTATTTTTTTTTTTAAATAAAATATTATTCTAATTATAACTTTATATTTACTTTGATTAAAATTTTTAATTTTAAATTTTAAATTGAGACGTAGGTAAGTAAATAATTTGTTGAAAATAAATTTATTTTCTAATGTTTTTTTCATCAACAACTTTTCGAATAACGAGTTTTAAAAATCTTTGCTGAATTTTAACGTTAATATGGATTTGTTGTACATACATATATTTTAAAATATAAAAGTCTAAATTCCTCTAGAAGTAAAACGACAAGTCCTTTAAATTGTTACCGAATTTGTCTCCACCCTCGAGATCTTATCATTTTTCACACTATATTTTTGTTAGAAATTTCTTTTCACAGAAATGTTGAATGGGAGCTTCATTTTATCATTTACGTTCAACTTAATATTACACTAGCTGAAGTACCCAGCGTTGTCCGGGCTTTACGCAGAGTGAAGAGGCTTCATTTAGGGGGATGGGGGTGGTTTTTTCGAAATCTCAGGTAAACATTAATTTTCCTCTTATTTGGAACGTCAAGTGTGCAAAATTTTATCAGGAAGTACCAAAATTCTATTTTAAGGGGGATGGAGGTGGAATTTCAAAATCCCATGTAGAGAGTGATCTTCCTCTTATTTATATTAAGTTTAGGATTCATACTTATACTTAAGATAACGACACTACGCAAGACATACTGACCAATTCCCTACTCCCCTTTTACTCCCTTCTCTCTCACCTCTCTGCCTTACTATTCTCTCCCGTTCCCATCCCTCTCGCTTCCCGCTCCCCTCTATTTCACCTCCCTCCGGCTTCTCACTAACCTCCTGCTCCCCTTCTGCACCTCTCCCACCGCCCTTCCGCTCCCCTTTCTTTCTCCTCCCTCTCGCCTCTCACTCTTCTCCCGCTCCTCTTCGATCTCTTCCATCTCCTCTACCGTACCCCTCCCGCACCACTCTTGCTCCTCTCCCACACCCTTCCGCTCCCTTCCTGTTCCTCTCCCACTTCCCTCTCACTTCCCTACCGCTATCCTCCCACTCCCCCCCTCTCCTCCCGCTCTCTTCCTATTCCCCTCGCACTCCCCTTCCGATTCCCTCCCGCTCCTCTTCCGATCCGCTACCGCTCCCCTCACTTTCAAAACGCCACTCAAAATGCTTTAGGCGATATAAAATAAGATAAATACACTGCGCCTGATTTAAGTGTATTCGAAAATTTCATTTCACATTTTTTTCATTTATATTTCAAACTATCTGAAGTATTTGGCGTAATTCGAACTTGACGCAGAGTGACGAGGCTTCATTTAGTGGGATGGAGGTAGTTTTTTTTTCGAAATCAAATGTAGACAATAGTTTTCCTCTTATTTTGTAGGATAACAATGGCTTTGGAGACTCATTAAGAGGCGGTAGATTCACTTTTCCATTGTAGCAACACATTCCCGCTGGTTCCCATTAATATTTATTTTCATGACAATGTTTACATACAACATCATTATTTAAATGCTCTTAATTTTAGATCAGATCTGAATATCGATTTATCATTCATGATTATTTCTTTCTACGTCGATCTTGTTATACATGCAGCACTCTTTCCTCCAAAGTTTCCCTTACCCTAGATATAGAAGCTCTCATACGCTCCTGCTGTAGGCAAAGGTCTCTTTCCTCTTAAGTTTCTCTTGTTCTAGACGTAGAAGCTCTCATACGTTCCTGCTGTAGACAAAGTTATTTTTTCTCTGAAGTTTTCCTTGCTCTAGACGTAAAAGCTCGCATACACTCTTGCTATAGACGAAGCTCCTGTTGTTCAATAATTTTCGACGCCCGAATAGCTTTTTGTTTTTTGGCTGTAAGGTTTTTTTGACCAATAGTCGTTATTTTCCTCGGCGGCATTTTGATATGTATGATTAAATATCTATCCGTCGATCGATTATTTGTCGTCTTGAAGAGTTGAGTTTTGCTTTGTTATCGGTTACGTCATTAACACTGTTCTGGAAGGTTCTACACTGTTCTTAAGAGAAAACGAACACGGCGCCATCTTGTACTTTAAGTAATAATTTATTTATTTTACAATTAAAACGTTTTAAAAAACAAACACATCCACAGACACTATTTTTTATATAAATAGCTATTCCACATCCACAATTTCGCGTCCGTACATGTCAATATATCAACAATATTGCAATAAATAATTTTAAACAAAACTTGAATCTGCCATAAACATATTGAATATGGAACATCGTCAGTAATATTCTACTATTTTAAACGTCCAGTGTACAAAATTTCATAAAAAAGTACCAAAAACTATGCTTTAAAGGGTGGGAAAGGGGGATGGGGGTAGTTTTTCTAAATTTTACGTAGACAGTGACCTTTCTCTTGTTTTGGAAGGTCAAGTGTACAAAGTTTCATCAAGCTCGGAATAAAACTGTACATTTGTGTAAAAAACAAACAAACAAAATAACAGACACTCTTCTTTATATATATATAGATTATTATCTAATATCGTAATTTTATAAACGCAATTAAATTATTTTTTATTAAATAATACGATTATAATTGTGATTTGTAAATATGTGTGTGTGCAAGAGCGCAGTGTTCCGTACAGGAAACAAGAACTGTAAATGTAGGGGTGGTTCGCCGGTTCGCTCTGGTAGCTCGGGCAAAATTATCTGCAGCGTGGTGCAGCGGTCCAGGGGGGTCCAAAAATCTTGTCCAGTGTAGCAGCCGTTGTCGTGTGAATTTCCAGGTCCGTGATCCAAAGTCGTTGCAAAGTCAGGAAGCCAGAAGATTCGGTGGTAGTGATGATAGCAGGGGTCCAATGATGAGAGATGAATGAAAGACGAGATTTGCTTTTTTCTAAGTCCAGTGGTGCACGAAGCGAGAGTAGAAACGAGAGTGATCTTTGCAGCCACTGGACCATTATTTATTTTACATCTAAAAATACCACGAGCGCTACAGGCTCCAGGAGATCTCCTCCAATCAGAATGCCGGATCCGTCCCCCTGCCGCCCCGCTGCGGTCCAGCGCAGCCACCCCCTGGCGGCGAGATCTCGAAACTTTGTTCATTTTTCTCGCCGTGAAGGAGAAGACGGCAGATTCTGGATTTCTCCGGCATTCCTTCTCTCCTCTTTACATTTTTACTTTCTCAGGCACCGCGAGTATTTTTTCTTATAGTCTTTATTGCTCCTCGCGATGCCTGATAAGTCTTATCCGGGGCGATGGCCCGGGGAATTAATTATCGCACCTCAAACTTGGAAAACTCGTTTTCAATACCTGAATGATTTTTGAGGTGCATAATATTATCGCCGGGCGATCGCCCCTTCCATTCTTTATTTATTAACATAACATTTCTATACAATATAATTTTCTACAACTAGTTATTCGTAAAACTAAATGCGGCATAGTCTGCGCGCCGGCGGGGGCGGAGTCTCGCCGCGGCCCGCTACCCCCTCCACGCGGCGGTCCGTTGGTGCAGTGACGTAGAAAATCCAGTGGCGCGGGATGCCGGGCGGATTGTTTTCGTGACGCGGAAAAATGGCCCCCTCCTATTTATTTATTTCTCGGGCCACTTCTCTCGCGTCCATCGTTGCGTAATGCTGTGCGGAACACTCCCCCGTGTGGCTCCGCCGCACTCCTCAGGCAGCACAGCTATTCGTCGCATTCCGCCTGGGACCCGGGCCTCCGGGTCGGCAGGAGGATCACCTTTGTGGCGGGCCGGTCGTAGTCGCCCGCCGCCGTCCTCACCCGAACGGCTCGCACCTGCCCGTCCGCCGCGGGCCGCGCTTCCGAGATTATGCCCATGGGCCAACAGTTCCGTGGCAGCGCGGGGTCCGCGACGATGGCCACCGCTCCCTTCTGGATGGGCGGTGCTGGCTCCTGCCACTTGCGTCGCTGCGCCAGAGTGGGCAGGTATTCCTTCAGCCATCGGCGCCAGAACGCGTCGGCGATTTGTTGCGCCTCCTGCCACTGCTTGCGGAGACAGGTCCGCTCGTCCAGTGCGCCGTACACGGCCAGGTGCTGGTATTGGCCCGAGGTCCCGAGCAGCAGGTGGTTCGGGGTCAGCGGCACGCTGTCACGCGGGTCCACCGACACGTGGGTCAGAGGACGGTTGTTGACGGCGTATTCGGCCTCCGCCAGTGCCGTCCGGAGAGTCTCTTCCTTTGGTGCGCGCTCCTTCAACGTCGCCCCCAGCGCGCGCTTTATTGAGCGCACCAGACTCTCCCAGGCCCCTCCCATGTGGGGGGCGAGCGGCGGGTTGAAGGTCCAGTCGGACCCCGCGCCGCTTAGGTGGTCTTCCATGCGCGGCTCTTGGCGTAGCTCCTGTAGCGCCGTGGCCAGTTCTCGGTCCGCGCCATGGAAATTGGTTCCATTGTCGGAATAGAAATGGCGCGGATGGCCGCGGCGTGCTGCCATCCTCCGGATGGCCATGATGGCTGAGTCCGCCGATAGGGAGCTGGCCAATTCCATATGCACGGCGCGCGTCGTCATGCAGGTGAAGAGCGCGCCGTATCTCTTCTCTCTCCTACGGCCGATGGTCACTTCCATCGGCCCAAAGTAATCCACCCCGCAATGGGTGAACGCGGGTTTGTGCAGAGCCAGTCGGGCCTCCGGCAGTTGTCCCATGAGTGGCTGTCGTGGTCGGCTCTTGGCGACCCGGCACACCTGGCACTCGAACTGCACCCGGCGCACCGTCGGCCTCAGTCGGAGGACGAAGAAGCTCCCGCGGACGTCACTCACCGTCCTCTCGGTGCCCGGGTGTTGACTCTTCTCATGCTGATGCTTGATCAGCAGGCGGGCGTAGGGGTGGGCACCGTCCAGCAATATCGGTGCCCGCACGCCGGGGGTGATCTCGGTGCTCGCCGCCGCCTGCAAGCGGGTGTCCATCCGGATGACGCCGTATTCATCCTGGTACGGCGTCAGCGGGTATAAGCGACTGTCCCTGGGGAGGGGCTCCCCCCGTCGCAGCAGCTGACTCTCTTGGCCGAATGCTTGCGCCTGGGCGTGTATGACCCAGGCGCGCTCTGCCTGCTCCTTCTCCTCACTCGTGAGGTCCGCGCACGGCGCCCCACTCCGGGCGCGTCGGCAATTCGCCACGAATCTTCGGACCCACGCCGTGGTGCGCACCAGCCGGCTCCATGATGAGAAGCGGGTGATGTCGGGCAGAGCCCCATCGGTCGCTGTCGAGTGCCTGGTGAGCGCTACCGTCTCTGGCCGCCGCTCGAGCTCCTCTCGGCTCGGCTCGGCCCGTGCGGATTCCCGCGGCCATGCTGCCTCCGGTCCTCGGAGGAAGTCCGGCCCGCGGAACCATTTGCCGTCCTCGCTCAGATCGAGCGGCTCGTTCTCTCGGGTGCCCAGGTCGGCGGGATTGTGCCTGGTGGGCACCCATCTCCAATCGGCGCTGTCCGACAGCTCGTCAATCTCCCCGAGCCGGTTGGCCACAAAGGCCGAGTAGGCCCGGGGATCCGTCCTGATCCATGTCAGGACCGTGGTGGCGTCCGTCCACAGGACGGTTCGTGCAATTGTGCACGAGTGCTCCCGCCTTATCGTGGCCGCCAGTCGGGCGGCCATTAGTGCTGCTTGAAGCTCCAGCCGTGGGATGGACAGCGGCTTGAGCGGGGCCACCTTGCATTTCGCCGAGGTGAAGGCTACGTAAGTGCCGCCCTCTCCTGCCTCGACGAAATATGCGACCGCGCAGCACGCTTGTTCTGACGCATCGCAGAATACGTGGAGCGTTGGCCGGCTTCTCCGGCCTCTTATCGCCTGTCGTGGCACTGCACACTGGCTAGACCTGGCTAGCTGGTGCCACGCTCTCCATCTTTCCGCGTGCTCGGGATGGATCGGCTCGTCCCAGCCGACCCCTGACCGCCATACCGCTTGTAGCAGGATTTTTGACTTTACCAGTAGGCAGGCTACGAAGCCCACCGGGTCAAAAATCCGCATTACCGCGCTCAGCAGCGCGCGCTTGGTCGGGCGATCCTCGGCGTGCAGCTCTGGCAGACTTCTGAATCCAAACACGAATTTGTCCGACACCGGGTCCCAGCTGATCCCGAGCACGCGTTCTGTTGTTTTCTCCTCTCCCAATAATGGCACCGGCCTGTTTGACCTTAGGTGCTCGGGAATGTGCCTCAGGGCCTCCGGGTCATTGGAGGCCCAGTTCGCCAGGTGCATGTCCCCGCGACGAAGCACCTCGGCCACGTCTCGCGACATCTGTCGTGCCTGGTCCCTGGTGTCCACCGAGTCCAGGTAGTCGTCCATGTAAAACCTCGTGTGGACGGCCTCGGTGGCGGCAGGATACTTGGTGGCACTGGCGTCGGCTATTCGGTTCCGGACGTACTGCGCACTGCTTGGCGAGCACGTCGCTCCGAATATCATCGACGTCATTCGGTACGTACCGGGCTCTGTCTCGCCCGGCCGTCTCCACAGGAATAACTGCGCATCCTGGTCCTGCCGTCTTATCTGGATGCGCAGAAACATTTCCTGGACGTCGGCTGCCAGTGCCACCCTTCCCTCTCGGAACCGGAAGATGTTGCCGAGCAGCGATGATAGCATGTCCGGTCCCGTTAGCAGGGCGTCGTTCAGCGAGGTCCCTCGGCACCGGCTGGCGGCGTCGAAGACGACTCTTATTTTTCCCGGCTTATTGGCATTGAATACCGCAAAATGAGGCAGGTACCAATGCCGGCCGCCTAGCCGTGCCACCTCGCTCTCCTCCACTCGCTGGGCGTATCCCTTCTGGAGGTACTCTTGTATCTTGGCTCCGTATGCTGCTGCGTACGCCGGGTCTCGGCCGCACCGCTTCTCGATGCCGGCCAGCCGGCTCACCGCGCATTGTCTGTTGTTTGGTAAGCCGGCATCGCTCCGCTTCCACAGGAGCCCTGTCTCCCAGCGACCGCTGGGTAACTGGCGCGTAGTGGCCGCCATAATTTCAGTGGCCCGGGCGTCCTCTGTGTTTACCCGGGCCGCGGTGGTCACCCCCAGCGAGTCCACCGCGTAGTGCTGCCGTACCAGCGCCTCCAGGCGGGTATCGGCGGCCGGGCTCGGCACTCCGGCGAGTGCCAAAATGGTGGCGCTCGCCTCACTCTCCTGTGGCTCCGCGGTGCCGTGTACGGTCCACCCCAGGGCCGTACGTGACAGGATCCTTGAATCATGCGCCGGCTTCACCTCCCGGGTGACGATAAGGTGCGCATGATCCTGCCCGATCAACAGTTGGGGCATGACCTGTTTCGCGGCCTCCCGGCCCGCGCGTGCCCCTCTCTCCCGGGCCGGCATTGTCCATTGCGCGGGAAGCGCTAGCCCGCGCACCGTACTCGCCCTCAACGAGTACTCGCTGCCGTCGCCCGTCACCGACAAGTGCACTATCTGCGAGCGGGCATCGGATGCACACATCCCGCTCGCGCCGTGAATTCTCAGTTCACGTACCGGTCCTCGGGCCCCGACGGCACTGGCCACCTTTGCATCGATCAGAGTGACCGTCGATCCCTCATCCAGGAGGGCATGCACTTTTATTTGCCCCCGGGGGCCACTGATTTGTACCGGGATCACCTTCAACAACACTCGGTGATGCCGGCGGTCTCCGGTGAGACCCACTAAATCACTGCTTGGGCCGGCGTACCCCTCCGATCGCCGGCGTGCACTCGATGCGGCGGCCGGCGTCGTCCCGCCGGCTGCGTGCGATCCTCCGGGCGCGGCTGTGGCTCGCGGCGCCCCGTGTAGTAAGCGATGGTGCGGCGCTCGGCACCCGCTCATGCCGCATCGTGTCGACCGGCACTGTGGGGCTCGGTGCCCTGGCTCGAGGCACACAAAACACACGCCGTGTTTTCTCACGATCGCCCATCGGTCCGTGTATGACTTCTGGGCGAACTCTGTGCAGGCGGCCGTCCCGTGTCGCGGCGATTTACACGCCGCGCACTGCCGCTCTCTGTGGCCCGCGGCTGCGCTCGACCTGGCGGGCGCGCCTCCCTCGGGCTCTCCGTCCTCCTCCTGAGTGGCGTGTACTTGGGCGCTCCGGCGCCCTCTCTGTGCGTGCGCCGCCGGCTCCAGGCACCCGGTATGCGGTGCCTCCGCCGTCAGCTCTGTCAGCCAGGCGGAGAAGTCGTGCACAGTGACTTCTTTCGTCATGCCGCGGCGCTCGCCCATCCAGAACATTTTGTAGCAGGTTGGCATCTTCCCCACCATTTCCGTCAGCAGCTGCGCGGATGCCAGCTGCTTGCCATTGAAATTCTCTACTGTGGCCACCACGTTCCTCACGGCGACCGCGTACTCTACGATCGCCTCAGTGGTGGCCGTGTCGGTGAGGCGGGGATGGCGCCTTACCCGCTCCAGCATGCTGTCCACGATTTTGTCTGGCCGGCCGTACCACCTCTCCAATATGGCCATGATTTCGGGTACATTGCGGGGCTCGATAAGAAGCGCCGCAACCGATTCTCGGGCCCGCCCTTTCAGGGCTCTCTGTAGGCGCAGTAGATTTTCAGCAGCCGACAGGTCGCACAAGACCGTGGACTGATCATACTGCGCCTTGAAGGTCGGCCAGTCTAGCGGGTCACCGCTGAACGGCGGCAAGTCCTTTGCCACCGCTTGCCGCGCAATGAAGGCGTTCATGCGCGGTTCGTCCTGGCCCGAGTGTGTCCTCGGGCTCTCTCCGATCCTTGCTGACCGGATCGCATCGGAGATGGCGCTTGCCACCATTGTCATCGGGTCCCGCTGGTCGCGAACCCACTCCCTCGTGAATGATGTAGTACCGTGCGCCGCGGCCCCCTCCGGCGGCGGTGTCTGCATGGTGTCATCCGAGTGAGCCCGCGGAATCCTGCCCGTGGTCCCGATGCCTCCGATGTCTGGCGGGAAGACCGCCTGCTGGCCCCCAGCCGGCGGCGCGGTCCGTCCCGTTCCTGGCGCCGCGGATTGTGCGGCGCTCGGTCCTGCTGCCCAGGCGGTTCCCGGCGCGGCGGGCCATGCTGCGCTCGGTCCTGCGCTTGGTGCTGCATCCAGTATAGCGGCCCTTCTCAGGGCCGCTGAATCGTGGTGCTCAACGGCCCCTCTCAGGGCCGCCGAATCGGGGTGCTCAACGGCCCTTCTCAGGGCCGCCGAATCGGGGTGCTCAACGGCCCCTCTCAGGGCCGCCGAATCGGGGTGCTCAACGGCCCTTCTCAGGGCCGCCGAATCGGGGTGCTCAACGGCCCTTCTCAGGGCCGCCGAATCGGGGTGCTCAACGGCCCTTCTCAGGGCCGCCGAATCGGGATGCGTGGCGGCTCCGGCCGCCACTCCGCCGGGATTCTCGGCGCCGACCGTGACTGCCTGTGCTCGGAGTAGCGCCTCGCCGTGGTCACGCTGCAGCTCTTTGATCAGGCGACGATGCTGTCGCTCACTCCGACGGAGTTCCGCTCTCAGCTGGCGGATGGTGTCCTCGGTCACGGTCGTAGATGACTCTCGTTGCGAGCCTCGGTCATCCTCAGACTGGGGTGCGTCTGAGTCCGATGGCTCGTGTCTCTGCTCCTCGGTCTCCATCATTTTCTCTTGCTCCTCGGCGTGTCCCGATCGTAATCCAGATCGAGACATGATGATGAATTTCTGCTAGTTGCAGAGCGAAGCAGCAATCCGGTGTCGAAGGACCACTTGTTCCGTACAGGAAACAAGAACTGTAAATGTAGGGGTGGTTCGCCGGTTCGCTCTGGTAGCTCGGGCAAAATTATCTGCAGCGTGGTGCAGCGGTCCAGGGGGGTCCAAAAATCTTGTCCAGTGTAGCAGCCGTTGTCGTGTGAATTTCCAGGTCCGTGATCCAAAGTCGTTGCAAAGTCAGGAAGCCAGAAGATTCGGTGGTAGTGATGATAGCAGGGGTCCAATGATGAGAGATGAATGAAAGACGAGATTTGCTTTTTTCTAAGTCCAGTGGTGCACGAAGCGAGAGTAGAAACGAGAGTGATCTTTGCAGCCACTGGACCATTATTTATTTTACATCTAAAAATGCCACGAGCGCTACAGGCTCCAGGAGATCTCCTCCAATCAGAATGCCGGATCCGTCCCCCTGCCGCCCCGCTGCGGTCCAGCGCAGCCACCCCCTGGCGGCGAGATCTCGAAACTTTGTTCATTTTTCTCGCCGTGAAGGAGAAGACGGCAGATTCTGGATTTCTCCGGCATTCCTTCTCTCCTCTTTACATTTTTACTTTCTCAGGCACCGCGAGTATTTTTTCTTATAGTCTTTATTGCTCCTCGCGATGCCTGATAAGTCTTATCCGGGGCGATGGCCCGGGGAATTAATTATCGCACCTCAAACTTGGAAAACTCGTTTTCAATACCTGAATGATTTTTGAGGTGCATAATATTATCGCCGGGCGATCGCCCCTTCCATTCTTTATTTATTAACATAATATTTTTATACAATATAATTTTCTACAACTAGTTATTCGTAAAACTAAATGCGGCATAGTCTGCGCGCCGGCGGGGGCGGAGTCTCGCCGCGGCCCGCTACCCCCTCCACGCGGCGGTCCGTTGGTGCAGTGACGTAGAAAATCCAGTGGCGCGGGATGCCGGGCGGATTGTTTTCGTGACGCGGAAAAATGGCCCCCTCCTATTTATTTATTTCTCGGGCCACTTCTCTCGCGTCCATCGTTGCGTAATGCTGTGCGGAACAGCGCAGTGCAGTGATCTTTGACAGATGGGCGTGAGTAAGTGTGTGTGTAACCGGTAATTTTCACACGAAAAAAGGTGTTTGATTTCTAAACTACCGCGACATATTACCTGGGCAATACAACATAGTGATACAGCTAGATATACAGATCTGAAGAAGTGTAAGGCAATTGCAGATCTATAACAATAATGTTAATATTATACACACATTATATCTGAGATAGTAGTCCAAACGAAGCCTACAGTTAGGGAACATCATATGCACAATAACTTCTAAACCGTTGATTTTTGGGTGTTTGTCTTTTGTGATTATCAACAAAAATGTTAAAATAACTTTTTATAATTAGTATTAAAACATAATTAAAATTGTGTACCCTATGTGGTAGCCACATTATCATATATATACATGTACCGAATCTCTTTACTATATAGATTGGTTAAGTATTTATAGCATATATATTTATTTATCAAGACCGGCTGCGAATTTCTCGAAAATCACAAAGGTACAAATAAACTTCTAAACTTCTTCAATATTAGAAAAATTACTTTGTAGTCACATACTATATAAATAATATGATAAAAACACTTTGTTTAAACCACAATTTATTGATAAATCAACATGTTTATGGTATCTATTCTTAATATATATTAATGACCTATGCAACATCTCTTTTAACGGAAACGTTACTTGTTTTGCGGATGACATTAGAAGGGATGATAGCTTTTTGTGATAGGCCAAGTCGACGTTAACAGAGGAAAAGGAAAATCCCCCACTTGTTGGACCGACCAAGTAGAAGAAACAACAGACACTTCTCTAGTGACAGCCCTAAGATCTGATGGATGCCGAGAAAAGTGGAGAACCATTGTCAAGAGGGTGGGAGTTCGTGGAGATCACGATCCTCAGTCAAGACGAACCAACGTGGGTGATGATGATGCAATATATACAAATGTAATATGTAATAATGTTTTTAACACCTGTACTCGATTACGCTATTTATATTTTGTTCATACATAAAATAAACATAATGTCAAATACATTTTAAAATCATTTTATTTAACTTAATTACTAACCATCACGCCATTTCTCCACGAGAGTAGGCAGAGAGGTTAGAGCGCCACACTCGTCTGTCTCGACACACAATTCTCACCTCATCCACATTCATACATCTTATCATACAATCTCGCCGATTGTTGAGGCTTCTGATAGAACCATCTTCCAGTATCTGGTTTACTTGGTCGTGCCAAGTCTTCCACGGACGTCCTCTACTTCTGGTGCAATCAACACTTGCGTCATATATCTTTCTTACCATTCTCTCCTCATTCAACTGTTCCGTGTGACCAAACCACTTAAGTGATCCTTTTTTAATCTTACTCACTATACTAAGATCAGCTTTACATTCTTTCCTTATTTTTTTATTCTTTTTTTGTCATAAATGGATTTGCCACATATACGCCTAGGTGATCTCATTTCCACTGCATTCAGTCTACTTTCATTTCTCTTCTGCTAGCTCCAGGCCTCACTTTCATACATCAGTGTCGATACCAGGACTCCAAGATCAATAATTTTATTTTGGATTAAAGATTCATAACTCAAATATAGATTCAATACAACGTTTTGAGTTATCAAACATTAGATTTAAAGTGCTTATCTTTAAGAAAAACGTACCAAATTGCAATAAAAAATGGAAACCTCCCGCGATTCTTAATATCACTTTCAATAAAATAATGCGATTTGGTCAACCTAGGTATGTGCAACATTAAAAATATATTTTTTGAAATGTAATGAATTTGTAAATATGGCTGAGACCAACGTGTGTGATCCGAGAATTAGTAATTTTCTGTGTCACAGACCTATGCTCTGAATAATTACAACTTCACAATAAGAATGTGTTCTCCTAAAAAATACCTAAATATAGGTATATTTACAATATTACTACATCCACCGGATGTTAAATGATTGTCAATTACCCGCAGCCGATACTTGTTAACAGGATATGACGTAAACTTGGAAACGATCTGATTTGGTGTTCTCGATACCGAAATTCTAAGTAACTCAAGAATACCGGAAGACAGACTTGGAATCGGGCACATAAATCTACCACCGCATTACTTTCTCGGTGGAATGGAATATACAAGATAATGAATACTATGTAACCTCACTAACAATATGTCGAACATCCTTGAATTAGGATTATATGATATATGCTTAAAAAGGCAGGTTGAAAAATACGCAGCCTCCGTGGTGTATGACAATCCAGATATGCTACTTACCGGTGATGTTTAGAATCTCGTGGTCAGCTCACAGAAAAAATATCTCAATTTTATAATACATAAAAATGTTGGGAAACTATCAGTCTACTACCTTCTACAAAATAAATACTTCGGACACGTGACAGTCATCTGCAGTGGGGTGCAGTAATTATATATTTAGGTTATGTTATTACCAATGATATTATATAATCATATATAATATATGTATATGTTGTACATAGGATTATAAACTTTTGCTTAACCGAGGTCTTTAAGCAAAATGAATCCGTCGTGTATACGACACTACCATGTATTTATTTATTATTTTTGAGTACTATTTATAGTGTTTTTAAAGTTTTAGTATTAACGTAAAATAATACTTATTTTCCCATATAAAAATCAATATAAAAAATGTATGGACGTTTTTTAGAACACTTTCTTTGATTAAACTTAATTTTTTTACTGTTAGAAAATTTTTAAGGTAATAACTAAAGAAATTATTATTTTTATTAAAGGTTAACGTAGACAATAGTTTTTCAAATCAAAAACAAATCTCTCTTGCACCTCGAATGCAAAGAATGATCATGAAAACAATACGTTAACAACAGTAAGATAATAAAATTCGCGAATTATTAAAAGAGGAAGTAGAAGTAGCTGTGGCAAGCTGAAAACCTTTCAAATATTATTCTGTTAAAAAAACAGCATAAATGAGGACTTCGTTCAAAACGGATCTGCCCAAAGGAATTTTCAATTCAGTGGGTAGCCAATCGGATGGCTTGAGTAGAACGATAGCTTAAAAATAGAAGATAGCAATTTGAATAGCTCAAAATGCAACATAGGATAACAACAGCGGCGGGTAGTCGAGATAGTTTTAAGAAAATAATTTAAGATTTTACTGGTACACATATAGTACTAATATATTTACTATGTATGTACTAGTATTTATAACATATTAATTATTAAATTTATATTAGCTTCCCAGAATTTTCAGTAATACACGGCTTTTTTTTAAATGTATGCACTGCACACCCCTCGTCGTATGGATGCAATAGAAATATTGGTTATACAAGGCGAGTCGAGGTAATATTGCCAACTAGATGAACGGATCTGGTATAGTATAATAATTATGACTGCTGTGTCATAATTTTCATAGCGACCATGACTGCTCAGCAATTAATTATTTAAAAATTTTGTGTTTTTTTTTGAGATTTGTTATTTCATATTTTTTTATAAGATTTTATACCAAAACAGTTGTTTTTAAACTTCTTTAGACATGTCAGAAACATTTTCAAAATCTGTCCCATTTTATGCGATGGTTAAAAAGTGTGAGATTAATCACGGACGGCGGAATGATGATATGACAAGATGATAATAGTGGAAGGTTATCAACAGCAATATTTCCAGAAAATGAATTATTTTGGTTTTACAGATAGATTAAAGAAATAGCAGGGGTCCATCATAACTCTGAAATGGTACTTTCATATTTTATTTTTATTAAAAAAAAATATTTCTTAGCAAAAAAATACTTCGTTTATTTTAACAATTATCATTATTATCCACATAAATATTAACTAAGGTAGAGGGTATCATGAGACATGTAAATATCTGTTAAAAATCTCCTCGGCTAAACTATCCAGCCAGATTTTCTATCATATTTCAAAATGGCGGCTGTTTATAATCCCGAAAATGTGTTACTCTGTCAATATTGGATCCAGAGAAAAAAGTAAAAAACCCACAAACGTTTGACCTTCGGAGTTGGTCGAAGTACGTTGACTGCCGCTATGTTCTTCCATATTATGGGAATGAATTGTTTGGTCCTGGTATCGAGCTCGTCAGACTGACTATTGTACGTATTGTGATTTTTCGCTACCGTGCGTACCGATTAGTGTTTTCATCGTACTATTGTGCATTGTGCTTGTCGTATGACACTTCGCGCTATCACCGAAGCGTATATTCAAAAGTACTTACTTCACGTGAAACAACGGAGTGCGTG